>PVKP010009841.1:0-66740 GCA_004027715.1 Plecturocebus donacophilus | reverse complement strand
GAGCAATGTACAGTCAACGAAGGGTTTGTAGTGGGAGAGTGAGTGAAGGGATAGCATTTGCACTTAAGGAAGACCAATTTGCTGGTGGGTTGGGGTTGAAGGAGACAGGATGAATAACAGGAAACATCCCTTCAATAATAATTAAGGACTTCTCAAATGGAGAAAAGACAAATAGCGCAGTATCATTTCCACGCCTGGTGTGATCAAAGGGTTGGTCCATGGAACCCATTCAGTGCCCTGTGCTTGCTTACACAAGGCTTTAGTATAAACAGTGATGAGACCCAGCACTGCTTAAGACAAAGTATCAGAAACAAAGTTTCTCTTGACCTCAGGGCTGTGAGTCTATCTTGTGTTGGCATCAATGAGGCTCTGGTTTCCTGGGCCATTCCTTTTCTATCTTCACCATGGCAGCCATCATGGGAATCAGGGCAGCAGATGGTGGCTCACAGATTGAAATGGGGAAATGGAAGCATTTTCACTTTGTTTTCTAGGCCTTCATCAACCAGCAAGTGAATGTTAAGCCCTAAAGCCTTAACTGGCTTAAAACTCCCCATCAGTTAGGAGCCTGAACGATCTCTGAATGTCTTGTTTATTCATGGAGAGTTTGTTTTATAGTGAGAGATGGAGAAGAGCATCTATTAGGCTAGACAGTGGTATGAAAATTCATCCTCCGCCTCCTCGTCTCAGTAAGCAATGGCTACCCATTTCCTGAAGCATGGAGTCCAGGTTTACGCTGGGACCCAAAGCTCTGCCCAGTCAGATCTGCTCAGACATCTACTGTTATCTCCTTTGCTCCCCTGCATGCCTTTGAACTCCAGTCATCTGAGCTATTATTTGGTCCAGGTATCGGCCCTGTATTTTCTTGTTTGCTTTGCTGATTAATTCATTATGTATCTAGACAGTAGGAATGAAGTAGTGAGCAAAGCTCAGTTCCTGTTTGCATACAGTTTACATTCTGGTGAGAGACAGGCAATCAATATTATTCAATCATCTTTATTTTTGTGTATATCTAATAGATCACCATGATGAACTATCTTTCTAGATACTTCTCTATATATACATTGCCTCCACACAAACATGCAGGCATGCACACACACATACACTTTTCTATCAAATAGAATAAAATTATCAGAGTGAAAGACATTACATTGCCTCCACATGCATAAACTTATAGAATGGTAGAAAATATTTGCAAGTGATATGTATTAATCTGTTCTCGTGCTGCTATAAAGAAATACTCAAGACTGGGTAATTTATAAGGAAAGAGATTTAATTGACTCACAGTTTTGCAGGGCTGGAGAGGCCTCAGGAAATTTACAGTGATGACAGAAGGGGAAGCAAACATGTCCTTCACTTGCAGCAGCAAGGAAAACTGCCAAGAAAAGGAGGAAAAGTCCTTTATAAAACCATCAGATCTCGTGAGAACTCACTCACTGTCATGAGAACAACATGGGGGTAAATGTCCCATGATTTAATTGCCTTCCACCAGGTCCCTCCCACAACATGTGGGGATTATGGGAACTACAATTCAAGATGAGATTTGGGTGAGGACACAGCCAAACCATATCACCATACATCTGGCAAAGAGTTAATATCTCAAATATGTAAGGAACTCAAATAACTCAACAGCAATAAAACAAATAACCCAATTTAAAAACGATCAAAGGACCTGAGTAGATATTTCTCAAAAGAAGATATACAAGTGGCTGACAGATACATTAAAAATGCTCAACACCCCTAATCATTAAGGAAATGCAAATCAAAACCACAATGAGATATTACCTCATATGGGTCAGAATGGCTATTAACAAAAAGATGAAATTTAACAAGTGCTGGCAAAAATGTGCAGAAAAAGGAATGCTTGTACCCTGTTGGTGGAAATGTAAATTACCACTGCTATTATGGAAAACAGTATAGCGGTTTCTCAAAAACTGCAAATAGAATTATCATATGATCCAGCAATCCCACTTCTGGTTATATAACCAAAAGATTTGAAATTCAAATGTCAAAAGAAATATCTGCACTTCTGTGTTTATTGCAGCATTATTCACAATAGCCCAGTTATGGAATCAAATCAAGCATCCATCAACAGATAAATGGATTTTAAAATGTGTTATAAACACACAATGGAATATTATTCAGCCTTGAAAAGGGGAAATTGCATCCTTTGTGACAACATGGATGAACCTGGAGAACGTTGTGCTTAATGAAATTAGCCAGGCACAAAAAGAGCAATACTGCATGATCTCACTTATATGTGGAAGCTAAAAAATTGAATACATAGAAGTTGGATACAGAATGGTGCTTACTAGAGTGTGGGGAGTGGGAGGAATGGGAAATGTTATCAAAGGACACAATGTTTCAGTTAGACCCGAGGAGGAAGTGATAAGTATTTGAGGTGATTGATAGATATTTCAATGAATTTGAGTCAGTTATTCCACATGGCATATATGTCATTTTGTACCCCACAAATATATACAATTATAACTTGTCACTATCCAATTTCAAAAAGAGAGAACTCTTCCTTGAGTAGCCTGTGTAATATAGTGTCTTCCTGGTCCCCTTATCTTCTTTTAGTTTCTTTCAAAGTACAGACCTGAAGAAACTGAGAGTTCAAGCCATATGACTGTCTACTGATAAATGAAAGGGCATTTCGACTGAAAAAATATGAAGGAAAATATGAAAGGCCACAGAGCTGATTGTGGAGGAGCTGCGACTAGATAGCAGAGCTTCTGACTCTTAGTTCAGGTTTTTTTCTGCCTTAAACACATTCTTTTGAAAAGGTAGAAGTTTATCTCCTTCAATTAATGCTTTGCTGTCTTCCCCTTTAGACTCTAGATGGTACTCATCAGCCTTTGTTGTGCATCTGGGTCACCTGGGGATTTTGTTAAATGCAGAGTCTCATTCAGAGGGGCTGGGGTGGGCGGGACAGGCTGTATTTCTAACAAGACCTCATGTGTTATTCAATGCTGCCAGTGCATAGATCATTTTGGAGTCACAAGAATCTAGAAGTTTCTACACGGCTAAAATTTTAGAAAGATTCCTCAACTCTCACTGCTTTGCCTCTCTTGGGCTCTACTTTCTTCCTTCCCCATTGTTCCCTGGATTGCTTCACCGCTTCCAGTTTCAAGTCTGCTCTTCCTATTTAAATGGTTCTCTGGGCATCTATCTCTGAATCAGGGGTTTGCTCCTATGTGCTCGCCACAAGTGTGGTCATTTACGATCATACCTTTATCTCCCTCCATCAGCTTCACATTAGAATTGCCTGGGGAGGTTATAAAAAAAACACTGATGCCAGGGTCACATACCTAACCAATAAAAAGTTTCTAAAGAGAGAGTCCAGGCATAAATAATTTGAATATGTCCAGTGCTTTCCATATGCAGCCAGGATTAAGAACCTCTAAACTCTAGATAAATTACAAATATTGCCAGTAGCTGAAGTCTCTCACCTAAGCTCTCTCTATGAATTTCTTTCAAGTTACATGCCAGTAACACAGTAGGATTCCTCAATTATGATTGCTATTCATATTCTCAGAATGTCATTTACTAATTTTTTAGGAAAGAAAGAAAATCCAAGAATTGGAAAAACTGCATGCAGCATGGTTACAAAAGGCTTATCCCACAACATTGTGAGTGTACTAAATGCCAATGAATTTTATGTTATAGGAATTTCACTTCAATAAAAAGGGCAAAAGAAAGAAAAAAAGGACAGAAAGAAAAAGATAGAAAAAGGAAATGAGAAAGAAGAAAGGAAGGAGAGAGGAAGAGAGGGAGGGAAGGAAGGAAAAGAAAGAAGAAAGAAAGAAGAAAAGGGAGGAAAAGGAGGAGGGAAGGAAGAAAGGAAGGAAAGGAAGGGAAGAAAGAAAGAAAGAGAGAGAGAGAGGGAGGGAGGGAGGGAGAAAGAGAGAGAAAGAAAGAAAGCTGACCAATACTTCATCTTTTTCCCAAGAACAGTTTCAAAATTCTCAACACACAAAATGAAGATTAAAGTCTGTGTAGATGGTGTGTCTTAGGGCATCTGTCTGTGCCATCAGCAGAGGGGGACTGTCCCTACCAAAGGCCATTCTCAGAACAACTGACCCTAGCAGCCATTTTGTGCTGTGAAAA
This sequence comes from Plecturocebus donacophilus, assembly GCA_004027715.1. Classification (NCBI taxonomy): domain Eukaryota; kingdom Metazoa; phylum Chordata; class Mammalia; order Primates; family Pitheciidae; genus Plecturocebus; species Plecturocebus donacophilus. The sequence continues at coordinate 62,633 of PVKP010009841.1, read as the reverse complement.
TCTGTTCTTTCTAGCTGCACGTGGTTGAACCAGTGATAGTCATACAATCCAAGTCATTCATAGGCAAATGACTCGGGCCAATTATCTCTTGAGATTTTGAACTAATATCATCAGGAACCCAGGTGCATTGGTATTGAGCATTCGACTTTTAAAAGCATGTGGAGTCAGGGCTGAAGTTAAAAAATTTAAGCCATGTACAAGTCCAGTTTTAAGGGACCAGAAGTTATGAATAAGCAGAGAAAACAAGAGAACAAGAAAGAAGTCTACTAAACTAGCATGAAAGTAACCCCGGGAGAAAGGCAGACCAACTAGAAGCCCAGTCCTGGGTCCTTACAGATAACACTAAGATCAAACAAAAACTCCCGTGTTGTGGCCTAATCTTGGATTGTCATTTCCAGGGAACCATGGAGTGCAGGAGTGAGGCATGGATATCTTAAGATTGTCTGCAGTTATTTCAAAGACTTCAAAGAAAAACGCCTCACTCAGAGTGACCCATCTAAACTAAGGTGTGCCCAGGTCAGTTCCTGTCTTCTGACTCCTTCAGGATCATGTCTGAACTCCTCAGTGAAGTACGCGTGGCTTCCCATGACCTGAAGTCCCTTGAATCAGTTCCTCTACTGCATTTTCTCATTCCTCAGCCTCCTATTTGTCATCCTCCAAACTGAATATTTGTAATTCCTCTGTGGAGTATCTCCCTCCCTTCTTCATCCCCTCGCTGGGCTCCGCCTTCCAGGAACTTTAATCCAAGCAGAATGGGATAAGCAACATTTATTGCATATTTGTGGAGTATTTTCTTACTCTTTAAGACACATCTCAGGTACTGCTTCCTAAAATTTATCACCAACATCACCTCCCCAACTCCAGTGAGGGACCCTTTCTTTAGGATACGATGATACAAAAACGTAAATCATTCTCATTGCATTTATCATGCAGAGGTATTTATCTGCTTAGAATGTCTGGCTTCACCATTAGAATATAAACCCACATGATCAGGGGTTTTCCTCCCCAGTTTTCCTTTGTAGTTAGAACGGTGCTTGCCACAGAGAAAGCACTCCATATATATTTGTGAAATGACTGAGGAAACATAGGCTAATGTAGTCAGGATATTTAAATTGTACAACTGACTAGTAATGTCTTTCACGAGGAGTATGCCCTAAATCTCATAGACAAAAGAGTCTAGTTTCATGACTTGAGGTCGGGAGTTCGAGACCAGCCTGGCCAACATGGAGAAATCCTGTCTCTACTAAAAATACAAAAATTAGCAGAGAGTGGTGGCGGGCACCTGTATAATCCCAGGAGGGATAATTACTCAGGAGGCTGAGGCAAGAGAATTTCTTGAACCTGGGAGGCAGAGGCTGCAGTGAGCTGAGAGCGAGCACATCACTGCACTTCAGTCTGAGTGACAGAGTAAGATGAGATCTCAAAAATCATCATCATCATCATCTTTTCATCAAATTGTGCTGGAATAATTGGATTTCCATATTAAAAAACAAAACAAAAAACCTTGATACTTGTCTCACAATACATAGAAAAACAAAGTGATTGAATTATTTAAATACTATAGATATGATATAGATATTTATAAATAAAATAATGTCTAAAATATGGAAATACTTACAGCTAAATAATCAGACAAAAGTTTTCTTCAAATGTCCAAAAGATTTCAACAGATATTTCATGAAGAAAGAATAAGACTGGATTAAAATAATACAAAGTATGTTCTCTGACCATGATGAAATTAGTAAGGAATCAAAAATCAGTAACATAAGGAAATTTGAGAAATTCACAAATATATAGAAATTAAACACATTTTAAAATAAACAATGGATCAAAAAAGAAATCACAGGGAAATTATAAAATTCCTTGAAGTGAATAAAAATAAAAATTCAACATATGAAAGAATTCAAGCTATACAGATTATACAGAACAGGTTTTCTAAAAACAATGGAATTAAATTAGAAATCAATTAGAAAAATCTGTGAAAAATCTCAACATATTTGAAAATTAAATAACATATATCCAAATAACCCATAGACCAAAGAAGAAATCCAAAGAGAAATTACAGAGTATTTTAAACTAAATAATAAGGTAAATGTATTTCGAAATTTGTGGAATGCCACTGAAGCAGTATATAGTGGAAGATATACTATAGTCTAAAATACCTATACTAGACCAAATAAAGGTTTAAATAATGATCCGAGCTTCTACTGAGGAAACTAGAGAAAAGGGCAAAAACTAGAAATTAAAGAAAACTAGAAAACTAAAAAACTAGAAACTAGAGAAAAGGACAAATTAAAGCCAGTGGAAGAAATGAAATAATAAAGATCAAAATGAATTCAACACTAATCAAAGAAAAACAAAAAACAACAGAGAAACTCAGTGAAACTATAATTCCTTGAGGAAATCCAGAAAGTTGAAAAACTTAACTTTAAAACATACCAATTAGGAAAAAAAGAGAGGGCACAAATCCTCAGTAGAATTCCAGATCCTTGCTCTTAACCGCCATCCTATCCACCTAAAACCTAAAATTTAAGAAATAAAATAGGAAATCTGGTATCCAGGAGCCACAGACACCTTTGGGGAACTGGAAGCAAATAAAAACTAACCTTGTCATAAGCAAAATAGGTAAATCAGAACTAACCTCTAGAATTCACATTTGTGATATTCTATCCTCAAATCTTTAGCTTATGAAATATAAGACTTGTAAGCATATGACTGTTCACCAAGACCTCTTCTGCTTATGATTATCAATTGATGTTTGCTATTTCACAATAGTATCTCACTACTCTAACAGCCCATTTTAAAATCTATTGTTACCTTGCAGGCACAGTTAAATAGAGAACACATTGGAAAAGAAGGGAAAAAAAATAGGATTTGGAAGTGAGGTGAGGTGAAGCTGGATGCTGTTGCTGACTGGAAAACCATCACCCTGGTCTCAGGTGACTCACATGGACTCTTGCTTTTTTTTCAGTAAATGGGCGTGAAAGAAAATGCATCATCATCTTCAGGCATCACCCACCCTTGGATGATGTTGTGGAAGATGATTTTTATAAAAATTGTACTAATCACTCATGTCAAGATTAGGGGCATAGTTTAGGAATATTAGAAAAGAGATCTAGTAATGAAACAGTGATGAACTGGGTAGAGTGTTTGAGCAACAAAATCCTGCTCTCTTTCGATACAAAAACAGGCTGCTGAGTTTAGACCCTAGTGACAAGGTAGCAACAGAAGAAACAGAGAAGATACTGGCCAAATAAGATTGACAGTGACACTGGTGGTTCACAGATAGCCTTGTTTTTTCATTTCAATAGTAACGACTCAGCCCTTCATAACTCAGGAGGAAAACAGATCCAAGCACAGGCCCCATGATCTTGATGTGGCTTATATTTCAATTCAGGCAGAATTTGTGACTTCACTGGATGGTGTTAATGAAACACAGGTGCATTGACTCATTTCTGCTTGACATTTAATTTGCTCCACGATTCCTAGCATGTTCTGCTGTCTGCTAATACAGGTAATTTCAAGATGGCTAGAACATCCAAAAGGTGCCGTATTGTTAAAAGAGGTGATAATACTGACAGGAAAGCACTGGGAAGAAGACGTGTAAGATGTATGTTTTGTGGAAATCAATTTGTGTTTTTTTTCGTTTTTTTTTTTTTTAAAGAACTTAGAACTACCCTTCAACTATGCAATCACATTACTGGGTGTATATTCAAAGGAATATGAATTGTTCTACCAAAAAGTCACATGCATGCATATGTTCCCTGCAGTACTATTCACAAAATCAAAGACATCAACTCAACCTAGATGCCCATCAGTGGTGGACTAGACAAAGCAAATTTGGTACATATACATCATGGCATTCTATGCAACCATAAAAGGGAATGAAATTATGTCCTTTACAGCAACATGGATGTAGATGGGGGGCATTATTCTAACTGAATTAATGCAGGAACAGAAAACCAAATGCTACATATTCTCACTTAAAAGTGGGAGCTAACATTAAGTACACATGAACATAAAGATGGGAAAACAGATACTGGAAACTACTACAGTGGGGAGAGAGGAGGGTGGGTAAGGACTGAAAAACTACCTATTGGCATTCTGTGTGGCCAGTAATATCCTGGTACCAAAACCAGACAAAGACATATCATAAAAAGAAAACCACAGGCCACTATCCCTGATAATTATTGAATGCAAAAATCCTCAACAAAATACTAGCAAACTGAATTCAACAACACATTAAAAAGATAATTCATCAAGACCAAGTGGGATTTATTCTAGGGATGCAAGGATGGTTCAACATATACAAATCAATAAATGTGGTACATCATATCAAGAGAATGAAGGAAAAATATCATATAATTATTTCAACTGATGCTGAAAAAGCATTTGATAAAATTAGACATCCCTTCATGGTAAAAACCCTCAAAAAAACTTAGTATGGAAGGAGTATACCTTAACATAATAAAAGCCATATATAACAGATCTACAGCTAGTATCATACTGAGTGGGGAAGGACTGAAAGAAAGCCTTTCCTCTTATATCTGGAACACAACAAGGATACTCACTTTCACCACTGTTATTCAACATAGTAGTGGAAGTTCTCACTAGAACAATCAGATAAGAAAAAGACATAGTGTATTGAAATTGGAAAGGAAAATGTCAAATTATCCTTGTTTGCAGATGAAATGATCTTATATTTGGCAAAACCTAAAGACTTAAAAAAAACTATTAGATCTGATAAAACAAATTCAGTGAAGTTGCAGGACACAAAATGAACTTACAAAAATTGGTAGCATTTGTATAAATGAACAGCAAAAAAAAATCTGAAAAAGAAATCAATAAAGTAATCCCATTTACAATAGTTACAAAATAAAATAAAATACCTAGGAATAAATTTAACTAAAGAAGTGAAAGTTCTCTACAATGGAAACTATAAATCACTGATGAAAGTAATTGAAGAGACCCCAAAAAATGGAAAGATATTCCATGTTCATGGATGGGAAGAGTCAATATTATTAAAATGTTCATACTACCCAAAGCAATCTACAGATTCAATGCAATCCCTATCAAAATACCAGTGACATTAGTCACAATCCTAAGATTTATATAGAATCACAAAAGACCCAGAATAGCCAAACTGTCCTGAGCAAAAGAACAATCTGGAGAAGTAATATTACCTGACTTTACACTAGAGAACTATAGTAACCAAAACAGCATGGTACTGGCACAAAAACAGACACACAGAGCAATGGAACAGAACAGAGAACCCAGAAACAAATCCATATGTGTAGTATGAGTGAACTCATTTTTGACCAAGCTGCCAAGAACATACACTGGGGAAAAGACAGTCTCTTCGATATATGGTGTTGGGAAAACTGGGTTTCCATATGCAGAAGAATGAAACTAGACCCCATCTCTCACCATATAAAAACATCAAATCAAAGTGGATTAACAACATGAATCTGAGACCTCAAACTATGAAACTATTAAAGAAAACACTGGGGAAACTTTACAGGACATTGGAGTAGGTAAGGATTTTTGAGTAATACCCCACAAGCACAGGCAACGTGGACAATGTCAAAAATGAACAAATGGGATCATATTAAGTTAAAAAGCTTCTGCGAGGAAGGTGGATCCAAGATGGCCGAATAGGAACAGCTCTGGAGTGCAGTTCTCAGCGAGAACAATGCAGAGGGTGAGTGATCACCTCATTTCCAAATGAGTTATTACTGCCTGTAGACCAGGAAATTCCCAGGCTGAAAAGCGCCACGAGTTTCCAGCACAGATGTTTCAGCCAGCACAGTGGCACAAAAACTCACACAAATCTGGGTGGCCATTTCAACTGGTGTCTGGAACACCTGGGAGACAGAGCTGCCCATTGAACTGAAAAAAAAAAGATGGCTGAAACAGGGAACCAGGTGATCTGGCTCAGCAGGTCCCACCCCCACAAAGACCAGCAATCTCAAATGCTCTGGATTGAGAATTTCACAGCAAGCACAGCTGGTCTTGGCATGGTCCAACTCTGTGGTGGGAAGGGCGTCTGCAATTACCGAGGCAGTCCACCATTGCCAAGTCAGTCCGCCATTACTGGAGCAGTCTGCTATTACAGAGGCAGTCCGCCATTACTGAGGCAGATTGACATTACCAAGGCAGTTCTAAGTATAACTCTACAAACAAAACTGAAAGGAAGTTCACACAGCAGCTGGGCAGAGCCCATGGCAGCTTAGCAACACCTCTGCTGGCAGACTGTGACTAGGCTACCTCCTCACTGGGCAGGGCATCTCTGAATAAAGGCAGCAGCATGTCAGGAACTTATAAATAAAGCCCCACCTTCCCAAGACAGAGCACCTGGGGAAAAAGGCGGTTATGAGTTCCACTGCAGCAGACTTAGACATACCTGCCCAGCAGCTCTGAACCAAACAACGGAGCTCACAGCTCAGCACTTGAACTCCTCTAAGGGTCAGACTGCCTCCTCAAGCAGCTCCCTGACCCCTACATATCCAAAGAGTCACCTCATAAAGGAGAGCTCAGGCTGACATCTGGTGGGTATCCTTCTGGGACAAAGATAACAGAAGAAGAAACTGGCAGAAGCCCTTACTGTTCTGCAGCTGCTGCAGGTGATCCCCAGGCAAGCAGGGTCTGGAGTGGACCTCCAGCAGTCCTACAGCAGAGGGTCCTGACTGTTAGAAGGAAAAATAAAAAACAAAACAAAACAGAAAGAAATAACTTCACCATCAACAAAAAGGACGTCCACTCAGAGAGCCCATCTGAAAGTCACAAGCTACAAAGACCACAGGTAGATAAATTCACAAAGATGGGAAGAAATCAGTGCAAAAAGGATGAAAACACCCAAAACCAGAACCCCTCTCCTCCTCCAAGGGATCACAACTCATCACCAGCAAGGGAACAAGGCTGGATGGAGAATGATTCTGATTAATTGACAGAAACAAGCTTCAGAAGGTGGGAAATAACAAACTTCTCTGAGCTAAAAGAACATGTTCTTACCCAATGCAAAGAAACTAAAAACCTTGAAAAAAGGTTTGATGAAACGCTGATGAGAAACAGCTTAGAGAAGAATATAAATGACCTGATGGAGCTGAAAAACACTAGAACTTCACAAAGCATACAAAGTTTCAATAGCCAAATCGACCAAGTAGAGGAAAGGATATCAGAGATTGAAGATCAACTCAATGAAATAAAATGAGAAGGTAAGATTACAGAAAAAAGAGTGAGGAGAAATGAACAAAGCCTCCAAGAAATATGGAATTATATAAAAAGACCTAATCTATGTTTGACAGGTATACCTGAATGTGATGGAGAGAATGAATCCAGGCTGGAAAATGCTCTTCAGGATGTTATCCAGGAGAACTTCCCCAACCTAGCAAAGCAGGCCAATATTCAAGTCCAGGAAATACAGAGAACATCACAAAGATATTCCTCAAGAAGAGCAACCCCAAGGCACTTAATCGTCAGATTCACCAGGGCTGAAATGAAGGAAAAAATGCTAAGGGCAGCCAGAGAGAAAGGTCGGGTTACCCACAAAGGGAAGCCCATCAGACTCACAGCAGATCTCTCAGCAGAAACCCTACAAGCCAGAAGAGAGTGGGGGCCAATATGCAACATCCTTAAAGAAAAGAACTTTCAGCCCAGAATTTCATATCCAGCCAAACTAAGCTTCATAAGTGAAGGAAAAATAAAATCCTTTACGAACAAGCAAGTACTCAGAGATTTCATCACCACCAGGCCTGCTCTACAAGAGCTCCTGAAAGAGGCACTAAACATAGAACGGAACAACCAGTACCAGCCACTCCAAAAACGTACCAAATGGTAAAAAGCATCAAGACAATGAAGAAACTGTGTCAACTAATGGGCAAAATAACCAGCTAGCATCAAAATGGCAGGATCAAATTCACACATAACAATATTAACCTTAAATGTAAATGGGCTAAGTGCCCCAATCAAAAGACAGACTGGCAAATGGGATAAAAAGTCAAAACCCATCAGTGTGCTGTATCCAGGAAACCCATCTCACATGCAAGGACACACATAGGCTCAAAATAAAGGGATGGAGGAAGATTTATCAAGCAAATGGAGAGCAAAAAAAAGAAAAAGAAAAAAAAAGCAGGAGTTGCAATCCTCGTCTCTGATAAAATAGACTTTAAACCAACAAATGTCAAAAGAGACAAAGAAGGGCATTACATATTGGTAAAAGGATCAATACAACAAGAAGAGCTAATGATACTAAAAATATATGCACCCAATACAGGAGCACCCAGATACATAAAGCAAGTTCTTAATGACCTACAAAGAGACTGAGACTCTCACATAATAATAGTGGGAGACTTTAACACTTCACTGTCAATATTAGACAGATCAACGAGACAGATAATTAACAAGGATATCCAGGACTTGAACTCAGATCTGGACCAAGCAAACCTAATAGACATCTACAGAACTCTCCACCCCAAATCCGCAGAATATACATGCTTCTCAGGACCACATTACACCTACTCTAAAATTGACCACATAATTGGAGGTAAATCACTCCTCAGCAAATGCAAAAGAATGGATACCATAACAAAAAGTGTCTCAGACCACAGTGCAATCAAATTGGAACTCAGAATTAAGAAACTAACTCAGAACTGCACAACTTCATGGAAACTGAACAACTGGCTCTGGAATGTTGACTGGATAAACAATTAAACGAAGGCAGAAATAAAGATGTTCTTCCAAACCAACGAGAATGAAGACACAACATACCAGAATTTCTGGGACACATTTAAAGCTCTGTCTAGAGGAAAATTTATAGCAATAAATTCCCACATGAGAAGCAAGGAAAGATCTAAAATTGACACCCTATCATCGAAATTGAAAGAGTTAGAGAAGCAAGATTAAAAAACTCAAAAGCTAGCAGAAGACAATAAATAACTAAGATCAGAGCAGAACTGAAGGAGAGAGAGACACAAAAAACCCTTCAAAAAAAATCAATAAATCCAGGAGCTGGTTTTTTGAAAGATCAACAAAATAGACCACTAGCCAGATTAATAAAAAAGAAAACAGAGAAAAATCAAACAGATGCAATAAAAGATGACAAAGGGTGTATCACCACTGATTCCACAGAAATACAAACAACCATCAGAGATTACTACAAACAACCATATACATATAAACCAGTAAACTTGGAAGAAATGGATAAATTCCTAGACACTTGCACCCTCCCAAGCCTAAACCTGGAAGAAGTTGAAACCCTGAAATGATCAATAACAAGGGCTGAAGTTGAGGCTGCAATTAATAGTCTACCAACCAAAAAAAGCCCAGGTCCGGATGGATTCACAGCAGGATTCTACCAGACATACAAGGAGGAGCTGGTACCACTCATGAAACTATTCCAAACGATCCAAAAAGAGGGAATCTTCCCCAGATCTTTTTATGAGACCAACATCATCCTGATACCAAAACCCAGCAGAGACTCAGCAAAAAAGAAAACTTCAGGCCAATATCCATGATGAATATAGATGCAAAAATGTTCAAATACTGGCAAACTGATAGCAACAGCACATCAAAAAGTTTATCCATCACAATCAAGTAGGCTTCATCCCAGGGATGCAAGGTTGGTTCAACATATGCAAGTCTATAAATGTAATCCACCACATAAACAGAACCAAAGACAAAAACTACATATCTATCTCAATAGATGCAGAGAAGGCCTTTGACAAAATTCAACAGCCCGTTATGCTAAAAACTCTCAATAAACTAGGTATTGATGGAATGTATCTCAAAATAATGAAAGGTATTTATGACAAACCCACAGCCAATATCATACTGAATGGGCAAAAACTGGAAGCATTCCCTTTGAAATCTGGCACTAGACAAGGATGCCCTCTCTTACCACTTCTATTTAATATAGTATTGGAAGTTCTAGCCAGAGCAATCAGGCAAGAAAAAGAAATAAAGTGTATTCAATTAGGAAAGGAGGAAGTCAAATTGTCTCTATTTGCAGATGACAGGATTGCATATTTAGAAGACCCCATCATCTCAGCCTAAAATCTCCTGAAAATGATAAGCAACTTCAGCTAAGTCTCAGGATACAAAATCAACGTGCAGAAATCACAGGGATTCCTATATACCAATGACAGACTTAAAGAGAGCCAAAACAAGAATGAACTGCCATTCACAATCACTACAAAGAGAATAAAATACCTAGGAATACAACTAACAAAGGATGTAAAGGACCTCTTCAAGGAGAACTACCAACTGCTGCTTAAGGAAATTAGATGGGGCACAAACAGATGGAAAAACATTCCATGCTCATGGTTAGAAAGAATTGATATTGTGAAAATGGCCATACTGCCCAAAATAATTTACAGATTCAATGCTATCCCCATCAAGCTACCTATGACCCTCTTCACAGAACTGGAAAAAATCACCTTAAACTTCACAGGGAACCAAAAGAGAGCCCACATAGCCTAGTCAATTCTAAGCAAAAAGAATAAAGCTGGCGGCATCATGCTACCTGACTTCAAATTATACTACAAGACTACAGTAATCAAAACTGCACAGTATTGGTACTCACCAGTGGAATAGAACAGAGGCCTCAGAGACAACACTACACATCTACAACCATCTGATCTTTGACAAACCTGACAAAAACAAGCAATGGGGAAAGGATTCCCTGTTTAATAAGTAGTGTTGGGAAAACTGGCTGGCAGTGTGCAGAAAGCAGAAACTGGACCCCTTCCTGACAGCTTACACTAAAATTAACTCCAGATGGATTAAAGACTTAAACATAAGACCTAACACCATCAAAATCCTAGAAGAAAACCTAGGCAAAATCTTTCAGGACATAGGCATAGGCAAGGACTAAAACACCAAAAGCTTTGGCAACCACAAGCCAAAATAGACAAATGGGCTCTAATTATACTCCACAGCTTCTGTACAGCAAAAGAAACAATCATTAGAGTGAATCAGCAACCAACAGAATGGGAAATTTTTTTTGCAATCTACCCATCTGACAAAGGGCTAATATCCAGAATCTAGAGAACTAAAACAGATTCACAAGAAAAAAACAAACCCATTCAAAAGTGGGCCCTTTGTCAGATGGGTAGATTGCAAAAATGATTGTTTCTTTGATGATCACAAAGCCTACTGTCTTTCCACTTCAGCAGGTAGTAGAATGTAAGGCTAATGCATTATTATGGGGGCTTTGACTTTCAAGTAAAGGAGTCACAGAGAATATTTAAAAGAGCTTCTTTTTTTTAAACCAGAAAGGTTCGTATCAGGGAATATTATAGGTACAGAGGATGCAGGGGGCAGGTTATTAAAAGATAATCAATCCTCTGGAGATTCTTTCAAAACATACACGCCTAGTTTCTCCTTTCTCACAGCTGTTTCTTATTTGCTCCTGGTAGTTGGGGTTGTTTGAAGTCTCTCTCAGCATCCTTATTGCCAACCAGTCCAACCAGTCATTCTTTTTTTCAGGAGAAAACTTAGGACTGAAGTAGCCAAGTGATTTGCTTAATGTTTCAAACTTGCTAAATGCCAGGATTTTATACTCACTTTATAATAATGTGTGTGTGTGTGTGTGTGTGTGTATGTGTGTGTGTGTACTTTTACTTGTTCTTGTAAACCATTAAATGCGTGTTCATAGCAAGTTGAGCAATATTGAAGTCTGTAAGAAAACTTTATTTTTAAGGGTCTCATTCTGCCACCCAGGCTGGAGTGTAGTAGTGCAATCATGGCTCACTGTAGCCTTGACCTTCAGGGCTTAGGCAGTTTTTCCACTTGAGCCTCCCAAGTAGCTGGGACCACAGGTTCATGCCACCATGCTAATTTTAAAAAATTTTTTTGTAGAGATGTGTTTTGCCATTGTGTTAGTCCATTTTCACACTACTATAAAGAACTTCCCAAGACTGGGTAATTTATAAAGGGAAGAGGTTTAATTGACTCACAGTTTCACATGGCTGGGGAAGCCTCAGGAAACTTACAATCATCATGGCAGAATGGGAAGCAGGCACGTTTCACATGGTGGCAGGTGAGAGAGAGAGCATGTATCAGCACAGGAGAAACTACCATTTATAAAACGATCAGATCTCATGAGAATTCACTTACTATCACAAGAACAGCAGGGGGAAGCCATCCCAATAATCCAGTCACTTCCCACCAGGTCTCTCCCTAAACACATTTATAATTTAAGATGAGATTATAATTTAAGATGAGATTTAGGTGGGGACACAAAGCCTAACTGTATTAGCCATGTTACCCTGGCTGGTCTCAAACTCCTGGACTCAAGCAGTCCTCTTACCTCAGCCTTCCAAACTGTGGGGATTACAGGCATCAGCCACCATGCCCAGTCAGAAAACATTATTTCTTACTTTCCTTTTGTACTTGGTCTTACTGAGGTAATCAATATTAACAGTTGGATAGTTTTTCCATACTTTTCTTTGTTGGTATTTCTTTCATCTTATAAATCAGGGATATATTTCCAGGTCAATAAAGATGGTTTATTTTCTCATTGTTATTGAGATATAATTGACATAACATGAAATTTACTCTTTTAATATATATAACTCAGTAGTTTTTGGTATATTTGCAAGGTGTGCAACATCTACCTTATCTAATTCCAGAACATGTTTATCATCCCAAATAGAAACGTGTCTGTTACCAGTCACTCCTGATTTGTCTTTCCCCCAGTTACTGGCAACTACTAACTTTTTTGTCTCTATAGATTACCTCATTCTAGGCATTTCATATAAATTGAATTATAAAATATGTGGACTTTTGTGTCTGAATTTTTACCTAACATGTTTTCAAGGTTCATCCATGTTATAGCATGTATCAGCATGCCATTCCATTCCTTTTCATGGTCAAATAATATTTCATTGTTTGAGTATATTACATTTTGATTATTCATTCACCACGTGATGATCATTTGGTCCCTTGGCCACTGTGAATAATGTTGCTATGAACATTTGATGGCCTTGGCAGGACATCATTCTTCCTGGCCAAGAACTTGGGCAAAGGTGCTGTCAGTCACACAGGTTTCCAGCCAGAAAACTGACATCCCAAAGATCCTGTAACACATTTATGAACAAGTTTTCTGGTGGAGTGGGGCTCTTGACTGCTCCCCAAAGCACAAGGATCCTTTTACATCATTTTATTGCCTAGTTACTCTAGCTACAACTTTCAGTACAATATTGAATAGGAGTAGCAAGAGTAAGCATCCCTGACTTGTTCCTGATCTTAGCAGGGAAAGTGTTCAGTCTTTTGCTGTTAAGTATGTTGGTTGTGGGTTTTCACAGATGCTGTTTATCAAGTTGTGGAAGGTCTTGTCTATTCCTACTTTTATATATATATATAAAATATATTTTATCATGAAAGACCGTTAGATTTTGTCAAAAGCTTTTTATGTGTCTGTTGAGATGATTATACTGTTTTTGTTCTTTATTCTATAAATATGGTGTATTACATTAATTTTATGTTGAACCAATATTGCATTCCTGAGGTAAATTTCTTTGTCATGGTTTGTAATCCTTTTTATTTTGCTGGATTCTGTTTGCCACTATTTTGTTGAATATTTTTGCATCTTTATTTAGAAAGGATATAGGTCTGTTGTTTTCTTGTGACATGAATTCATTTTTAATAGCTCTAAAATAGTTAATAATTTGAATGTATTGCTCTGTCAGTGAATAAATTGTTCTTTAATAAGTAGTACTGAAATAAATATCCTTGCACATGCACCCTTAACACACAAATTAATTTTTTCTTTAGATTACTAAGATTGCTTGATTAAAGTATATGTTCCATTTTAAAGTTTAATATTTCTAGATTACCTAGAAAATGCTATAGTAATTTACATCTTTCCAGAGAGATACACAGGTGATTTTCTCAAACTTTTTCCAATGTGATTTTATTTACTTATTTATTTTTGAGATAGAATTTTGCTCTTGTTGCCCAGGCTGGAGTGCAGTGGTATGATCTCGGTTCACTGCAACCTCCACCTCCTGGGTTCAAGTAATTCTTTTTCCTCAGCCTCCCAAATAGCTGGGATTACTGGTGTGTGCCACCACACCTGGCTAATTTTTGTATTTTTAGTAGAGACGGAGTTTCATCATGTCGGTCAGGCTGGCCTTGAACTCCTGTCTTCAGGTGATCCACCTGCCTCGGCCTCTCAAAGTGCTGGGATTACAGATGTGAGCCACTGCACCTGGCCGGATATTGATCTTTGAAATTTTTGCCTAAGGGCTAAATATTTCCCATCAGTTGAGTTTTAATTTTCCTAACATTTACCAAGATTGAACATTGTTCTCTGATTTTTGTAATTTACATTTTTTCTATAAACTGCTTTGGAATTTGTATTCATTTTCTGTTGCTGCTATAACAAATTATCAAATATTTCTTCTATTTACTTACTTTGCACTTTGCGTTTTTTTTGCTTGTTGTTTGTTTTTGAGACAGGATCTCATTCTGTCCCCCAGACTGGAGTGCAGTTGAACGATCATGGCTCATTGCAGCCTCGAAATCCCAGGCTCAATTGATCCTCTCACTTCAGCATCCTGAGTAGCTGGAACAACTGGCATGAGCCACCACACCAAGTTGATTTTTTTTTTTTGGTAGAGACTGGGTCTCACAATGTTGCCCAAGCTGGTCTCAAACTCCTGGGCTCATGTGATCCTCCTGACTCAGCCTCCCAATGTGCTGAGATTACAGGTGTGAGCCACTGTGCCTGGCTACTTTGCCTAGTTTTTCAAAAAAAGAAAGTTTTTGTTCTTGTTAATATATAGGAGCTTTTGCATATGAGGAATATTAACCCTTTGCCGATGTTGTTTTACAATTATTTTCTCTATTTTTAATAAGTTAAATATGCCACTTTTCCTTTTAGACTTTTAGATTTCTGTTTAACACCTCACCTGTGCTATCTAATGTCACACAAATATTCTCTATTTTTAAAATCTGTATCCATTTTTTTACTGCTGCTGTAACAAATTACCACAAATCCCTTCTCAGTGAGCAAGCTGAATAAAGCAATCCCGAAAGATACTTACAAGCACGTGTGAGAAATTTGCTTAGATGACAGAAGGAAAGAAAATCTCAGGGCTTGGCTCTGATACTGTTACAAGGTGGACGGCCTCAGCAAGGGTGGGCACACGGGCGATCAGATCTATTTCCTGGAGATCAGGGCTCTCCTGGGGAAACTCACAAGAGTTCATGGGCTGTCTCAGAAAACCTTTTTGGCTTTTCAACATTTATGTCTTCAGACCCCACTCCCGCATTTCCTTTCCTTTTACCTACTTGTTATCATATGGTTACTCTTTTCTGTACCATTTTTTATTTCCTAACCCCTAGAAGTGTGGCATGTTCCCTGAGCAGAAGTACTGGAGTTGACTGGACAACTCTCCTGAATGGCAGTTTTGCAATACAGATTTCAGTGTTTACAGCACGTGGTGCTAGTTTTTTCAACCAAAGAATGTTGGAGGCCGAACATCTGTGGAGGATCTTGCAGGCTGTACCCTGATTATTTCTTTCAAGGAACTATAGTTTGGACTGAAGCTCACCTACCTTAGTAGAGTCCAGTCTTCATAGAATCATGAAGACGTCAAACAGGGTAGTTCAATTTGCCTTCACTAGAGGAACCCAAGGCTCAGAATCGAGACCTATCACTCTTTTTCCCTCGGAAACTCAGTCTGTTTTTTATAGAGATGCTTGTCCCTTCCTCAAACATCTGACTTTCAGATGAGCACACCTGTGCCTTTTCTTTAATCAGAAAGAGTTGGAATGGCAGTGAAGGGATGAACTCAAGCCTGAAGGTCCAGACTACAGCTGCTGGTCCTTTAATACATACTTAAACCTGATTTTAACCTTTACTTTAATTTAGCTACAACTTTCAGTACAATATTGAATAGGAGATTATGTGTTGAAGCAGCAAAAGTCTATGGGGTCACATCACTGTTGTTAACTTTGTTACCAAACTAGTTGAGTTCAATTCAACAAATCTTTGGTTAATTTACAAATGTGTTACATTGCATAACCATTTGTATTTTAGGATGTTTATTTTAACATCACACTACTTATGACATAAAGTCCAGTGCTGATGCAACTGCTGTTCACATCAGTTAAAATACAATGACAGAATAAATTCTGAAGTGCTTTTTGGCAGGTAGCACAGCATACAGGTAAGGTACACCAGCCTCAGATGTTAATGAGAGCCAGGATTGAATCTTCCGTTAACACTTAGATGCTTTGGGTTACTTAAGCACCCTATGCTTCAAGAGGATGGACATATTCACCTCAAAGTGTTGACATGAGGTATAAACGAGATAAAGTATGTCAAGTGCTTAACATGCTGCAAGAGCTCACAAATAAGGGTTCTAATTTAGCACAATTTTATTTTGGTTTTAATTTAAAAATTATAGCTTTCCTAGATTCAGTCTGTATTGCTTAAAGAGTGAAAAATTAAAACACAAAAAGGCCAAATTTGAATAAATTCCCAGCACGAAAAACTTTGAGGCTGTGCCTTTTGCACACAGTACACCCTACTATAAGCCACTTTTGCAATAGAAGATTAGATGTTAAATACTTTCTGTCCTAGATGGGAAATTTTGGGGTTTGGTCTTGGAAACTCAAGTCCAATGAACTTAAACATAAAGGGAAATGAATCTTACAGAAAACAGGGAAGTGGGTCTCAGCAAACCGAAAAACAGGATGAACTGGGCCTTAACTAGGGTCCTTGTAAGGAATCTATTCCTTGAGAGATTAAATTAGTATCTAATAACCTAACAGGAATAGATGAGATTATTAATAAAGAATTGTTCCTTAATCCTCTTTTCTCTTTTCCTGCCAGCTTCCTGGTTTCCCCTCACTGAACACTGGCTTGCTCTACATCAAGAAAATCAGCCGCCCCAAATTTTCAAGCTTTTCATCTTATAGCTTCAGCCATTGGAACAAGACCAATTGGAGTCCTAATCCCACATCCACGGATGGGTCCAAGTGTAGGCTAGGGACCCATTCCTTGAATAATGCACCTTAGTCTGTGCAAGGGGACTTGGGAGAACACAACTTTTAGAGAGCCAAATGGATAAAGTTAGGGGTGGAAGAGGGTGTCCGTAGCTCGCTGTACAGAGGCACAAAACAAGAGGCCCGTTATACCCTTGTTCTCTCCCCCAGGCCTAGTTGAAAACCAACATCTATTTTCTTACCTCAGGCTCTGCAAAATAGCGTTTTATATGTATAACCTTCAGGGTTTGTGCTAAAGAACCTAACTTTCCCAATGGCAATTTTAACTCGTGAGTATTCAGAAGTACTGAGCAGGGAAATGTGTACAATAAAACAGGCAAGTCTAAGCCAGTTACTGAGGCCGGTGGGGATCAGCTGCACAGACTTTCTAGTCCAGTTCAATTTCTTTTTTATTTTTGAGATGGAGTTTCACTCTGTTGCCCAGGCTGGAGTGCAATGGCACAATCTCAGCTCACCACAACCTTCGCCTCCTGGGTTCAAGCGATTCTCCTGCCTCAGCCTTCTGAGTAGCTGAGATTACAGGCAGGTGCCACCACGCCCAGCTAATTTTATATTTTTAGTAGAGACAGGGTTTCTCCATGTTGGTCAGGCTGGTCTCGAACTCTCGACTTCAGGTCATCCGCCCGCCTTGGCCTCCCAAAGTGATGAGATTACAGACGTGAGCCACTACGCCCAGCCTGTCCAGTTCAATTTCTATGCATCTGCAGGTGCTAGCAAACAAATGTGTTTTGTTTCATAGATCCATCTGAATCTTAGGAGGTAGCATTCCAAAGTGCATCCTTCTCAAACTTTAGTCATTTGTTCATCCATCATCCCTGTGATTTCTGCCATATTTGAGCAGCCTTTGCACTATGAGTTACTTACATTTCTTGTATCAACTTAAATATCCACTTGAATCTGACCTATTTTTCTACAAAACATACATAATTTGAAAGATGCTAGACATGTGCCACTTAGAGTCTTGTATAACCTCCTTACTTTGGGAAACACTGTTATAGTAGAAAATCAGGGACAGTCAATGGTTCATAGATGCAAAAAAATTTATCTAAATTGAACATATTTCTCTTATAACTGGCTCGACAGAAAATAAAATTCCGTACCTTTAGTCCTAAGCAAAAATGAAGACCCATCCTTTACTGTATTTATCCTTTGACTCAGAAAAGAGGGAAATTTTATTTCTTTGATATGGTTTTGCCACAAAAATGGATTATTACACAAATAATACAGAATTCACTTTTCATTTATTTTTTTTGAGACTGAGTCTTGCTCTGTTGCCCAGGCTGGAGTGTGGTGGCGTGATCTCGGCTCACTGCAACCTCCGCCTCTTGGGTTCAAGTGATTCTCCTGCCTCAGCCTTCTAAGTAGCAGGAACTTACAGGCGCCTACCACCACGCCCAGCTAATTTTTGTATTTTTAGTAGAGACAGGGTTTCACCATGTTAGCCAGCCTGGTCTCGAACTCCTGATCTCAAGTGATCTGACAACCTCGGCCTCCCAAAATGCTGAGATTACAAGCGTGAGCCACCACACCTGGCCCATTTTTCATTTATAAGGCTAAAATATTGGTTGAGACTAAACAACTCTTTAACCATCACTTCCCCACTCCCTATTAGGGTTAATCTAAGAATTCAGATCATATTCCTTCATTGCATCTGGCCACTGTAATCTCTGTTCAGCTTAATGGTTCCCTAATGACTGGTTGCAGACTTCCTCAAATGCCAGGAAGCAATAAATCTTCCACTCTTTGTCAAGGGCTCTGAATGTTGAAGTACACATTAAAGCTCAGGAAGTTTACAATTCTGGTAAAGCCAAGACCTCTAGATTAGACAGAAGTAAAGGATGGGGGCTTTCTCCATCTTCTGAGTCTGGGTACAGCCTGCACATGCATATGGTCTGCTAGATCCCCAGGACTACATTAGGAGCTTTAAAAGCCCCCTATGGACATTTCATTCCCCAGATCTTCAAGTTTTTAGCCAACTTACTGGCCTCAACTGGTACAGCAGCCTAGGGAGCTGCCGTGTTAAACAACTGCACTGATTATTTTTCAACAAGTGCCCTGGCTTTTCCCATGGAGCAGCTCCCAGTCAGTTTAAATAACACCCTACAAATGGCACATTTTCCAGGTAGCTGTGAGGTAGGATAACCAGTGACAACGCTCTGGGGAGGAGACGTCTTGAGGCGCTCCAAACAGCATGCTCCCTCCCCTGGCTGTAGGGCTGCTGATTCCAAGACTACGATGGAACAGACTGAGTCAAAATGCCACAAAACCAGTTGTTCTTACCAAGGTTCAGATTGTTGCAAACTGCGGTTAATTTCCAAAGTAGTGGAAAAGTTGATTCTGGTACATTTTTGCTAGTATTTTTGTCGTTTTTATGGAAAGTGGATTGATGAAAGTCCTCATTCCGTCATTTTGCATGTCCTGCCCATGTTTACTCACCTTTGATAGAGATGTTAGAAAAGGTAACATCCATATCCATGCCAGAGATTCAGTGAAAAATGTGATCAAGAGCAGAACAAAATGCCCCAACCAACAAGGCCAGCCAACATTCACCTCCATTGACAACCTCCGTAACAGAATGAGACCTAGAGTTGCCAGGTCTTCCAACTCAGTAGAATCTGGAATTTCAGTATTTTATGCAAAATTTGCAACTTTTAAAATATTGACAACTATTTCATTAAAAAGGCAAGCAAAGCATTGCACTGACAATAACACACGTGTGAAAAAGATGATGGGTTGAAGCAGCAAGTCTATAGGTCACATCACTGTTATGCCAACTCTTGGTTACCAAATCAGTTGAGTTCAATTCAATGAATCTTTCTGAGCTTCTAATACGGGCCGGAAAATGTGATAGATGCTGCAAAGTTAAAATGAGGCTTGCTGCCCCATGCACACACTGTCTTCCCCCAGCTTTTGAGGTACTTCTAGTCTAGCAATGGAGGTGGGAATTATTTTTTAGTTGTCACCTTGAATAAAGGATTATCTGTAGACAGACATAACTATTAATTTTAATTGGCTCAAGGCAAAATATCCTGAGAGATTTGTTTAAAAGGGTCATTTTACAGATATGACCCTTTTAAGGATCTGTAAGGGAAGTGCATGTGTGCACTCACGTCAACTGGGGGTGGGGAAAGGGTAAGAAAGTGACAGCTGCCTATGTCCTTTTGTGGCATAGGGTCAGAGAGCCAACTTCTGACCTAAATAAAAAGCCCTGGAAACAGAATCCCATGAATGCTTTTTTCCCATATATGGGAAAGCATACCCTCTAGCAGCTTCCTGAGAAAAGGTGCATTGAGAGGCAAACTTGTGAGATCTTGCATTTTAAAAACG
Source organism: Plecturocebus donacophilus (assembly GCA_004027715.1). Lineage (NCBI taxonomy): Eukaryota > Metazoa > Chordata > Mammalia > Primates > Pitheciidae > Plecturocebus > Plecturocebus donacophilus. The sequence continues at coordinate 42,290 of PVKP010009841.1, read as the reverse complement.
TCTTCATTTGATCACACTTGAGAAGAGGCAGGTGAGAAACCTATTATATTTCTTTCAAAATCTTGAAGTAGTTACTTCACTTATGTCGAACACACTCTTGATTCCTAACCCTTCTATATGACGAGGTTTTCATGTTGGGGAGGTTCTCCTGGTCCTAGTGTTTTGAAACTTCAAGACGGCAAGCCTTGGAACAAGTCCTATTCTCATTCGCTGAGTTGTGTGCCCTCATACCCTGTTATTCTAGAAACTCATGTGTTTAATGATTTCCTCTCTTCCATTTTCTCTGTTCATTCTGGAGTTCCTACTACTTGGTTATTGAATGGTCCCGGTCTGCTCCTAATCTTTTCATTTCTTGTTTTCTCCATTTTTTGGGGGGTTATTTGCTAAATTTCAGCTTCCAACCCTTGTACTGAATGTTTAACTTCCAAGAACATTTTCTTGTTAAAAGTTCCTTTTCTATAGCATTCTGTCTTTATTCTATAGATGCCTTATCTTTTCTCATCTCTCTGGAGATATGACAGGTTTTTAAAGCTCCTTCTCTGTGTAGTCTCTGAATTCTTCCAAGTTGTTGGTTTTTGGCTTTTCATCCACGTTATACACGTTCATCAGATGTTAGGCTATCCTTGGTTAAGACGAAAGACTAAGAAGCTGATAGGAAATTGTTGACTGCGAGTTTCACATCACAGCAATGGTTCTCAATTTCATATACACAGTGAAATCACCTGGGGGGCTTTGAAAAATACCGATGCCTACAATACTTATTTTATTGGTAGGTGATATTAATGCACAGGTTAAAAAGTACTACCCAAGAGAGCTCTGGCTGAAACATGTCATTGAAAATTTTTAGATCTTTTTTTCTCCCAGCCCATGAGGCTCTTCAGGTAAGGCTCTTTGTAATATTCTTCCAAATGCCTATGTTCACTAATGTGCTTTTGACATGGCGCCTTCATTCTCAACTGTGGACGGTGTCTCCCAGTCCAGAGTCTTTCTATTTGAATCTTTTCTTGAGGATAAACCTCTGGGCTTCTCCAAGAGTGATGAAGGTAAGGTGGGTGGGGGGGGGGAGCATTTTTGCTCAGCTAAAAAAAAAAATGGGGAGGGATTTTATGGCTCTAAGTTCATTTTAAACAGCTTTAAACCCATACTATTTTAGCTTCCTTGCTCTCTTTACCATCACTTCAAAGGGATATGTTGCTGTCAATTTTTCAGCCTTCAGGGTATTCTACATTGAGAATAAAAAAAACCGATGCTCATTTTCTTCTCTGCCAAATTAGAATTAACCTTTTTGATCATATTTCCAAAATTCTGGCACCAATCTCTCCTCCCTCATTCTTCCCAGTCTTGAGGGTTGTGACTGAAAAAAAAAAAAATCCTTTACTATATTTTTATAGTGGTGTCGGGAGAATACAAAATTTGATGTCCTCAATTTGTCATGTTTACCAAGAATAGTGACCATTCTTCATCTAGTGAGCTTCAATAAAGTTACTGTTTTTTAAATACATTTTCCTGAAAAATAAGAGTGATAGTGAGAATTCCTACCAAGACAATGTAAAATGACAAGGCCATGGCCATAGCAGGAACACTGTGTTTCATTGCTGTTGTTGTTGTTGTTGAATGACACCTGCAGGAAAGGAGTCTAGAATTTGTCCGGTGAGAGGAAGTGCCCAGAGTGCCAGGAGAACAGAGGGAGACCTGGACTCCCAAGTTTTGGCAGACAGATAAAATGTTAGGCGAAAAGGTACATTATCCACAGAGTCTCTGATAAAGGATTAAATTGGCGGCCCATGCAGTCCACAATCACGTTTTAGGTGGCCCATGGGGGAAATCTGGATTTTTAGCTTCTTTTGAAACACAGACCTACATGATTGTGACTCACAGTCCTGCAACACCTCAGTCTGCAGGAGCTCAGCTGCAGCTGCTTCTGCAAAAGGCGCCACGAGCATCATGCCCAGGCCGCCTGCCGGGCCCCCAAACACACGTGAACTCCCAGCGTCTATAGATGTGCTTTAAGTATTTAAAAAGGAACGACAACAACAAAAGCAATCCTGTTCATGGCAGAAAAACCCTACTTAAGTCAGAAAGAATTAAAACATTTATTGGGCATAAATATATTACATATACACTACAGATACAGTTAGGTATTACATATAGCATAGTATTTGCAAAATCTATACATTAAAATTGATATGGCAGTTTTAATACAATGTATATGTAATAGTCTAAAATTTACAATACAGGAAAACATATGATTTTTTTTTCTCCTAGAGTTGAAAAGCTTGGAATGTATGTCCAACAGTGAGGTAAAACATTTTGTCTTTCAATTTAAAGAATTGTGCAAGGATAACATTCAAACACATTCAATTAGGGCACTTCTCAATTTTGACATGAATACTGAATTACTGTAGCCAACAAAGCAAGGTTAGAAAATGCCAACATTTCAAGTTGTGAAGAACAAGGCAGAGAATATGCAAAAAATCTTTTAAAAAAAGTTTTCAACAATTTCTTTGAGGACAAAGGGCAGTTTGCTTCACGTGACTGGAATTTCTTGTGCCAGGGATAGAAGAGTCGGAGCATCAGAAGGCCACTCACTCAATCCTCACGTAGCAAAAGGGCAAGGAGATCAGGTTAATAGAACACTTTATTTTATTGTTCGTGTGTAATGGCAATATATATAGTTATATATCAATATCACATATACATATTTGTGATAGAAAACAGTGCCATAGAGAGTAATAATTTTCTGACTGTAGGAATATAATGAATACCAAATAGTGGAGAGCAATAAAATAAAGTGCCGTCAGCTTGTATTTCACACACTTCAGCTTTCTGGTGGTTAAATGATAGTATGAAAATCTCAAGAAGATCAAATATGCATTTAAATTTTGGCCTAAAGTACTATTTACTTAAAAAAAAATTCAACCAATTCAGAGAATTTCTTTATAGCAGCAGTTCTGAAGTGTTTGAAAAAAGGGACTTCCCCAACCCCTAGAGGGGGTTTTGTACTCAGTTGAATTTTCATTGCTTAAAAAATACCTCTCCCCAAACACCTGCATGAAATTTTCTTAGAAAATGCAGACGCTGTGTCATAGTGAGTCACAGCACACGTTTAAATAGGGGGATGAGTTTTGGAAGGCCGGAACTTTGGCAAAAATATACCTTGATGCCATCAGTTTGCAAAGCTAATTAAACTAGTATAATCAATAATAAAATACAGAACTCTCTAGTACTCACTACATCAATATAGGCACACAGAATAATTCATTGATCTTAGCATTTTCTTCCAAGAGATGATTATGGTTTTTGGGTACATGTAAACGTTTCAATCACTGATAATGGATTTTTTTTTTTTTTTGGCATTTAATGCACTAGATGCTCTTATCTCTTTAAAAACACAAGAAAATGTCAGAAGATTAATAATACTACAGATGTTGCCAAGGAACAAGACTGACCTAAAATTACAAAAGTATAAAACACAAAAATATAACATGCTACAAGGGAAAATTAGTACATAAGTACATTTAAAAATTTTACAATAAATAAAGATTGCACTGTAATTGGCATTTAAAGTACTGTATGCAGAATATAGTATAAATAAACCAAAAACAAAATAATGTTGGTTTCCCCATGACTTTGGTATGGGAATATTATAAGCTAGTACAGGATACTGCATCTTAGACAACAAACAGCAAGCACAAATAGCTCTGATCAAGAAACCCAAGTAGCAAAAATATACAGAAACAGAAGCAGGGGGAATACACTGTGTCTGTTGCACCCTTTTGGAATATATTTGCACCTCCAACTCTTAAATGTCCCTGAGGTACTCAAACATTATGGACTTCATATAAATAATCCAATGACTTTGGGTTAAAATTGATTATCTCATGACTCAAAATAAACACGTAAGAGTAACACTTTGCACTCCAATAGCACCTGTTGATCAAAGATCTCAAAGCACTTACAAACATTAGAATCCCCATTTTATTTCATTTTATTTTTTCATGCATGGGAAAACTGAGGCACAGAGAGGTAAAGTGACGTGTTCAGGTCACGCAGCAAGTTAGTAACAGATCCAGGGAGAGAATCTAGGCTTCTTGATCCCCAAACACCTTGTGTTTACCATCAAACACCATTCCCTCTCCAACCACGGCCAGGCAAACCCACAGAAATAGAAACTACAAATTTAGATGACTCTCTTTTATCCATTTTCATCTGCTGTTACATTAGTATTATGTGCACTGAATTAAGGTATTGAAATTCAATCACTTCATTGATACCTCAAAGAACAGCCTAAAGGCAAATGTTTCAAAAATAATGAGCTGACACATAAGAAGACTGCTCACAATTAGTGTAAATCATGGACAATGGGCAGAGGCACTAAACTGTCACCAGTTCTTGTCATATAATTCTGGTCAAACATAACAGAATATAATAACTCTAGTGATTAGAAGTAGTTATATACAAAGACAAACAAGTTAAAGCAGCCTTTAAAATAGCTGACCAAGAAAACAACTAACTATTGCACAATGCCCTCTTGAAGTTACTGCTATGAATTGACGTAGTAAAATCTACAATGCTCCGTAATTTATAGGTGCATTTTGGTTACTTGATTTCTTATACAGGCAGCTCATAGTGTTAAAATTATAAGAAATACAGATTATTAAAACATTTTAGATTAAAGTACACATTTTGATTTAAATGAGCTAAACACAGTTAAATAACTGAGTGACAAAATGGTTGTTTAGGGCAGTCTTATCTGAGTGAACACATCTTCTGTATGTTGCTGTTGCTGTGTGCTAATACTCTGACAACACTGAAATCCTAGCCCTGTAACTACACACACTGTGATTCATGTTTACAGATATAGATGACCAAGACATAAGAAGTGACTGGTGAATATAAATTACTAAACTTTAACAAAAACAAAATTCAAAGGCTTGCAAAAGACACCAGTGAAAACAGAATGAAGGTAAATCTGAAAATTTAAAGGAAAACATAAGAAAGCTAGCTTTTGGTATCTGGTTTGCTTTTTTTTCTTTAAAAAAAAAAAAATCCAGTTTAACCTCTTCCTAGTTTTGTATTTCAAAAAGGTGCACCAAAACACTGACATTTTTGTTTCTAGCTAAATCTGTAAAACAGAGTATATAAATCAAAGAACAAAAGGGCTTTAAAAAGGGGAGTATCTGAATAAATGTGTGTATTAAAATGTGTAGCATTAATTCATACCTCTAGTTTTGTTGGGTTTGTTTACTTCATTAAGAAGTACTGTAATATAAAGGCAAATAAAATGGACAAAGTTGCAAAGCCAAGCACAATGAGGGCTGCAAACTGTTCATCAGTAGGCATCATGCTCTTCATTTTGGGATCATCTAAGCTCCCCATGTCCCCTGTAAGCATGACCTCACTTCGTTGTAATACAAAAGCCGCAGAGGGGCTGAAGGCTCCGCTTAGCTCCTGAGAGGTGTCTAAACAGCGACGACACGCACATACACGGAACCTGTAGTCTGTGTTGGTCTGGAGGCCTGAGATTTGGAATGTGGCTTCTTCTCCCTTGTATACCTTTCAGGAAAAGAAAACGTGCTAGTTAATTGATTTATAGCAACACTGTTGTCTCTAGAATAATCTTGGTTTAGAGTCACTCTATTCACTCTTGGTTTAGATTCACATTCATTCTAACAAAAATGATATTAAAATGTATTTCTCTCAATCTGAATTCCAACTGTAAAAAGGGTATTCTTTTTACACATTTTGAATGAAACGATATAAAATCCAGTGATTCGAACTTTGACGGAAGCAGATAAGGCATTGACTAGAAATGCAGCAGACATTTAAAGTAGTAAAGATGCATCTTGCTAAATTTTAATAACATAGGTCAGTGGTCCCCAACCTTTTGGGTACCAGGGACTGACTTCGTGGAGGACAATTTTTCCACGGACAGGGAGAGCTTCGAGATGAAACTGTTCCACCTCAGGTCATCAGGTGTTAGAGCCGCAAAAGGAGCGCACAATCTAGATCCCTGTAGCACAGTTCACAGTAGGGTTTGTGCTCCTATGGGAATCTAATGCTTTATGGATCTGACAGGAGGCGGAGCTCAGGCTGGAATGCTCCCGATCACCTGCTGTGCCGCCTGGTTCCTAGCGGGCCACTGACCTGTCCTGGTATCTGGCCCGGGGTTTGGGGACCCCTGAATTAGGCTATAAATCAGAAGATGTTGTAATACAAATAGCTATAGGTTTTTGATTCCAAGAACTAAATTAACATTGGAAAATGGAAACAAAAACTGAGCAAACAAAATGTAAGTTTTCCAGTGGGATGAGTTTTTGACAATTGGATACACTAACAACACATCCGCTCAGGATATCTCACCGCCACCCCGAGAGGTAGACACTACTCTGACTTCTAATGCTGTCGTTAGTTTTGCTTGTACTAGAAGTTGATATAAATGGAACCACGCAGAGCACACTCCCTCGTGCCTGTGAGATTCACTCACGTTACTGAGCTTTTCAGCAGCAGTTCCTTATGACTGTATCTCAATTCCTGTTTTCTTTCCAAAGGACATTTGGGTTATTTCCAGTTGGGAGGTTTCATATAATAAAAATGCTATCAATAAGAATGTTATGAACATTTTTTTCCCAAATCTTTGAGAAATTTTTTTCTTGTTTAAATACAAAGAAGTGCTGGGTCACAGAGTAGTTCTATATTTAACTTCACAAGAAACAGTTTTCCCAAGGGACTGTATCCCTTTGTGCTCCCATTAACAGCATGAAGAGTCTGAGTTGCTCCACATCCTCACCAACGTTTATCATCGGTCTTTTTTTTTTTTTTTTTTTTTAGATGAAGTCTCGCTCTTTCACCCAGGCCAGAGCGCAGTAGCACGATCTCAGTTCACTGCAACCTCTGTCTCCCAGGTTCAAGTGATTCTCCTGCCTCAGCCTCCCAAGTAACTGGGATTACAGGCGCATGTCACCACACCTGGCTAATTTTTTGTATTTTTAGTAGAGACGGGGACGCACCATGGTAGCCAAGATGATCTTGATCTCCTGACCTCGTGATCTGCCCACCTTGGCCTCCCAAAGTGCTGGGATTACAGGCATGAGCCACTGCGCCTGCATTTCTGTGATGCCTAAAGATGCTGCACATCTTTGCATGTGCTTACTGGTCATCCATGCACCTTCTTCTGAGAAGAGTATGTACACATCTTTCCCCTATCTCTAATTTGCAATTTGCTTGACTTTTATTAATTTGCAGGGCCTTGTTATGTGATGTGGATATAAGTTCTCTGACAGACACGAGTGTTAAGAAGATTTTCTCCCAGTTTTGTGGCATGCCTAATTGTTTTCTTGAGGAATTTTTTTTTTATGTAGCCAACTTTATCACACATTAATATTTAAATAATTTGGTGGACTGTCTTGAGTATTTCACCTCTGTATGACAAACCTCATTTATTTTATGAAGGATCTGGGATGTTTTCTTCCTATTTGTTAATACTAACACAATCATTAATAGGGTCACTATTTAGGAACTTGAAAATGACCAGTTTCCTTAGACATTATCACATTTTGGTTGCATGAAACTAACAAGAGCCTTTGAAGGGGGACGGAAGAAGATGGTCTTACAAGGTTCTTCTATGAAAATGAAACCAGTCCTTAAAAAACTTGAGGAAATAATAATCAGATGAAAATTGCATAAAAATTTATGGCTTATATTAGAGTCAGTGGGTACACACACACAAAAAATAGCTGAAACTAAACCAAATCAATAAGAGATTTGGCTGATAATTTTAAAAGAAAATAAAATGATCAGAACTCTGAGTAGTACTGAGTTATACCTGTAAAGTGCTTAAAACACACCAGGTATGAAGTTAGTGCACAGTAGGAGTTAGCTATTATTACTATTGCTATTTAGAACTGAAAAACAACATAGCAACAAACTTTTAATAAACTTGTCAATTTTGTCACTTTCTTTGCATCTAATGAGATAATCATATGGTTTTTGGCCTTCATTCTGTTAATGATGTATCACATTTGTCGATTTGGGTACCTTGAATCATCTTTGCAAACCAGGGATAAATCCCACTTGATCATGGTGGATGATCCTTTTAATGTGTTGTTGAACTGGATACTGGGGATTTTTGCATCTTTGTTCATCAAGGATATTGGCATGTTATGTATGTATATATGTACATATGTATGCAATGTCCTTTCCAGCTTTTGGTGTGAGGATAATGCTGGACTTGCAAAAAAGAGTCTGGAAGTATCTCCCTCTCTTTTACTTTTTTGGAAGAATCTGAGGAAATGGTATTAGTTCTTTAAATGTTTGGTAGAGTTCAGCCATGAAGCCATCAGGTCCTAGGCGTTTCTTTGATGGAAATCTGATTATTGATTCCATCTCCTTACCCATTGGTCTTTTAGATTTTCTATTTCTTCAGTCTTGGTAAGTTGCTTATATCTAGAAATTTATACATTTCTTTTAGGTTATCCAATTTGTTGGCATATATTTGTTCTTAATAGTCTCAAATGATCCTGTGTATCTCTGTGGTATCTGTTGTAATCTTTTCTTTCTGATTTTGTGTCTTAGTTTAGCTAAAGATTTGATTTTATCTTTTCAAATCAGTTTTGTTGATCTTTGCACAAAATGTTTTTCTATTCTACGTCATTTATTTGTTTTCATCTTACTTCCTTCTGCTAACTTTGGGCTTAGTTTCTACCTCCCCTAGTTCCTTGAGGTGCAATATTAGGTTGGGATCGCTCTTCCTTTTTGATGTAGGTGTTTATTCTATAAACTTTGCTCTTAGAACTGCTTTTGCTGTATCTCATATATATACATTTTAATAAGTTCTGTTTCCATTTGTCTCAATATTTTAAGTTTCCATTTAGTTTCTTCATTGACCCATTTGTTGTTCAGAAGCACGTTTTTTATTTCCATGTATTTGTGAATTTTCCAAAATTCCTTCTGGTATTGATTCCTCGTTTCGTAACACTGTGGTCTGAAAAGACTGATAGAATTTCAGTATCAATTCAAAAAGATTGAAGATATAATTTCAATATCAATTCAAAAGAATGACATAATTTCAATCTTCTAAAATTTGCTGAGGCTTGTGTTGTGCCCTAACCTTTGAGTTATCCTGGAGAATGTTCCATGTGTGCTTGAGAAGATGTGTATACAGTCGCTGTTGTATGAAATGTCAGTTAGGTCCATTTCATCTATGGTATTGTTCAAGTCCAATGTTTATTAATTTTCTGTCTGGATGATCTAGACTCAGTATTTAATCAGTATTAAAGTCTCCTACTATTATTGTATTACAATTTCTCTCTCCCTTCAGATCCTTCAATATTTTATGCATTTAGCTGCTTCATTGTTGGGTGTATCTATATTTATAACTGTTACATCCTCTTGATGAATTGCTGCTCTCATCATTATATAAAGTTTCTTTTTACAGTTTTTGACTTAAAGTCTATTTTGTTTGACATAAGTTTAGCTATCCCTGCTCTCTTGGTTTCTATTTCATGGAATATCTTTTTCCAACCTTGCACTTTCAGTTGATATGTGTGTGTCCTTAAAAGTGAGGTGACTCTTGTAGGCAGCATACAGATGGGTATTTAAAAAAAATTCAGTCACTCTATGTCTTTTTATTGGAGAATTTAATACAAATAATTCTGCCCATTAATACAAATGCTCTAGAAATGAATTTCCAACAAACTCAAATTTGCCTGAAACATTTGCCAGATTCAGTTAGTGGGAATCTACACGTCTCTACATATGTTTCTAAAGCCCCCTGTGTAAACTTCACCAAGAAACAGAACATTCCATTAGTGAACACAAGTGAACCAGACATGAATTCAGCATTGGGTCCAAGTTGAAAGACAGAAATAGGACCTTATGGTTTGGAACAGAGGCCAGGCTTCCAATGTTCACCTGATAGTTATCCTTTCAAAGATATTCCTCCCTCATTTTCAAACTTTAAGACTTCAAGCATCTTGTTTTTGCTTAGTGACTAAACTCCAGACAACCAATTCTGTTTACTACTTATACTTTCCCAGATTTATCTTGCTTTTGTTACTCTTTTTAGAAGATTTTAAGCACATTCTTCCTGGTGAGTTATCTTGTTTCTTAAAAAATTGTGGCATGTGTCTTAGCTGTCTGAGTTACAAACACCTTGGCTGGAGCAACTAAGAAGTGCTGTGAGAAACCCCCTGCAGTCCTGAGAGACCATTCCTTTCTCACTGCCCACAGTTCTAATGATGAATCTAAACGAATGTTTTAAGACGAGCTCATTGTTACGGCGATTGCCTCAATCCATACACGGGCACAAACTTAAGGCTCAGAGAGGCTTCAACAGTTCAGACTACACCACAAGGAAACTGCCTAAGTTATTTCCCAACACATGGGAGGTCTCAGGAAAACAACAGTCATGTTTTTTTCTTTAAAGGGATCTTTTAGTTATGAATGTTCTTAATTTTCTTAACTTAGATTTAATTTCTTAAGTATAGAGTGCTCAAGTAGATATTTACTGAGACAAGTCTTTTCTTGGAAACTGTTCATGAAGGGGATGGTTTGCAACCTCTGGGACTAAACCAGTTTGGTAAAGCAGGTCCCTCCACATTTGCCATCTGGGCTTCGGTTTCCCTATCTTCAAAGTCACAGGATACTGTTTATGCTGCCACTCTATGGTGGTGACAAGTTAATGTTGGGATGGTTATCAAGCTGGAGAAAAGCTGCCATCTAAGCCAGATTTCTGATACACCTCTTTCACTGATTCTTTTGCAGGTGACAACTATATGTAGTCATTAAGAGTTCTTTTTCTCTGTGCAGTCCTGAGAGCTGGGCCTGGCTGGTGTGACGTGGCATTAGGAAGCATTAGCAGACTTTTCTCAAGCGCAGAAACTGGAATCAGGATTTCGAGTCTCAGTCCTTACTCTGCCACTTACTAGGTCTGTGATCTCAGGCAAGTAATAGCTTTGTGCCTCTGTTTTCTCATCTTTAACATGGAGCTAGAAACAGTACCTAACAGTAACACTACTCCAAAGGAGGCTGAGGATCAGTCGAGGAAACGGATGCGAAAATGCTGGAGGGTGAGTCTGCTTTGCTGAATTTTGCCTTCTTAATTATGCTGTCAGGTGAGTATCACTACTTCCATTTTAGAGATGAAGAGACTTCAGGCTCAGAGAGGCTGTTAATTTCTTAAAAGTCTCCTATCAAATAAGACGATGGTGGATCCTAGATGAGACTCCACTTCCAATTCAAACACCAATGCTCACCCCTGAAATTGCCCAGCTCTGCCTGTTCCATTACTCTCCTCCACTGTACTCCTCTGCTAATGACTACAGTGTGACACTGTGTCCAGGTTTCATGGCCTCTGACTCTGTCTTCCCATATCTCGCTGCTAACTCCCTGGTATTTCCATGGAAGACCTTCTAGATTCCCCCACCATGGCTCCTGCTGCTCTATGAAGGAAAACACTACCTTTTATGATGTTACTGAAAGTAGCTCCCCGCTCAGTGTGTGCCAAGCAAAGACTTGGACAGTGTTTTTGTGATGTGGCCTGCTAATTTCTGCCATCAAACAATAACGGCATTGTAGAAAACCACTTAATAACCTACCCCCATCGATGTTTTAGAGACTTCTGGAAAGTGAATATAAATGTACACTTATGTCTACTTAAATGATTTCTACAGTTTCCAGAATTTGCATGCCTACATCCCTTCTAAAAAGTGGGCTCAATAGGAAGATGATTTGAGGTTAGGAGTTCAAGACAAACCCTGGTAAGATTTTTTAGAAAGTGAGCCCAAACGTATATTTAATTTCCCAGAAATACAATTTAGAGACTCTTGAACAAAGACTTCATATATTAATTTTAATGAAATTTCCCAACTCTAACTTCTTAGAGTGGAAGATCTCTGAAAATGTATTTTAAAAATAAAAGAATGTTACTTTTCTTATACCACTGGGCAAAAAGCTTAGTAAAACAGTATGAATAGATAACTGAAGGGACCTTTCTTTTTTTTTTTTGAGACGAAGTCTCACTCTGTTGCCCAGGCTGGAGTGTAGTGGCACGATCTTGGCTCACTGCAACCTCCGTCTCCCAGGTTCAGACAATTCTCCTGTCTCAGCCTCCTGAGTAGCTGTGTGCCCACGCCCAGCTAATTTTTGTATGTTTAGTAGAGACGAGGTTTCATCATGTTGGTCAGGCTGGTCTCAAACTCCTGACCTTGTGATCCACCCACCTTGGCCTCCCAAAGTACTGGGATTACAGGCGTGAGACACCGTGTCCGGCCTGAAGGGAACTTTCTTAAAGTCTAACCAAAAGTTAGGTTTTAATTTATAAATGCTTTTCTTTTAGCTATTCTTGTTATTTTAATTGGAACAGCTTCCCTTTCACAACCCTTGCCAACACAATGTTAACATTATCTTTTTTACATTTCAGATAAATATACTGAGACAGTGTTCTATTATATCCATATCTCCATAGCAACGAGCACAATGGCTTGGACAAAGTAGATGCTCAGTGAATGTTCTCTAATTAGAACCCTCAAATACTCAAAAGAGTAGATATTCTGATAACCATACTGTTTGAAAAGAAAGACTAACAAGCAAATGTGAACAGCAAGCCTTAAGATGCACACACAGACCATCGGGTAAGAGAGGGTTTAGTATAGGCGCAGCAAAAAATGGAGTCTGTTGATAGAAAATATGGAGTTTCTAATATATTCTGTGCATGTGAATAGCTTTTCTAGTATGTTTTCATTGTTTTCTAATATGCTGTATTAGTTTTTCTAATATGTTCTAATAGTTTTTGATGTGATCCAAATATTAAAACTTTGCAAATACTCTTGTAGTTGTATAAATATGTAAATATGAGAACGTACATACTTCACAGCTTTGTCTACCCTGGTTCTGATTATAATGTCCTGAAGCCAGCAAATTCACACAGGCTAGCGTGGTGAGGCCAGTCATATCTCAAGGAGGAGAAGTGAAGATTTTTCTAGGATAACAGATTAAGGATTTTCAGGTTCAAAGAAAGTAAGGAAGATGGGCTTTAAAACGAAATGTCTCATTTTCTTTTAACTAAATGGCTGCATGTGGAATAAGCCAATCCTATTTTATATAACTAAATGAAATGAATTTTTGAGTTATTACACTTGTAAATCTATGTATGGGGTTTTAAAACTAAAATATGAGATCCAAAAGCCCCAGATGCTATTAAGAAGCCAAATAACTGAAAATTAATTCAACATCTTTGTAATACCTGTCCCTAGAAGGTGACATCCTTCTGCAGATTAGAAACAATGCCCACCCCCCACAGGAAGGTAACAGTCTCAAGGGATTATGGGATTACTGATTAAGTGGGATAACATGCGGCAACCTCGTAGGACACGGGCTTGGCTTGCAGTAGGCATCTAGGAAACATCAACATGATACACTGTACTGCTACTTGACTGTATTTCCCTGCCCGCTTCTTGCAGGAATCATGTATAACACTCCAGGACAAACGTTTGGTGCCAGGGACCCTTGGGGCCTCCTTGCAGAAATCAATGGAACGGGGAGCCCCAAGATGCTGGCTTGGTGTCCAGGCCTCGCTACGGACACCTATAATGCACAGTACTTAGGAACTAATGCTGTCACAAAATCGCCACGTTGCCAGGCCCGCCATACAGCTGGGCCTCCAACAGGACTGTGTAGCTCTGCACATCAGGGCAGCAGGCCATGCCTTGTGTCCCTTTGTTTTCATTCGCTTTGACAAAGGCACCATTATGGGCTTTTCCTCTTGACTCAATCCAATTTAAAAGGCACGGCTCCATTCGAGATGGTTTTTATTGAAGTAACCAATCATAATATTGTAATAAGTACAGAAGCATTATTATTTTTACAAAGACTATTTCTGCTCTTGATTTGATGAACGATATATTTTAAAGTAATTTTGACATGTTTATTTCAAATGAGATTTCAAGTAATACCCAGACAACTGAGATGAAGAATCCATAACCCTTAATTCACAATAACATGCTGCGTAGTTGAAATCCTGTAAATAACAGAGAGCTTTTTGGGAAGGGTGGTGAGAACAGTGCATGCTCGGCTCCTGGAGGCTTACTTTCATCTCTTTACTAATGTCACCCCTCCCAAGAACTGAAGGGGAGACATAATTGCACCATGTTGTCATCTGTACAGCTCCTTCTCATGACTAAATGATCTAATGCTCACAGTAACCATCCGAGTTAAGAGTTACAAAGAGAAAGCCAAGACTCAGCTAGGTGAATTAATTCCTCCAAAATTACATGACTATGGGAGGCAGACTGTCTCCATGTCTCCCTTGCTATGCCTACCAGGCTCCAGGGGAACTGTGCTAGCCTGCAGGCCTCCTCTATGGAGGGCATAATGCTCAACAGGTAACTGGTCCTTGAGTCAAAGATGACACGCAAGGGTACTATTACTGAACTGCTTCTCGGGGCTTTCATCCAATAGGCCTATAAAGTCTTACAAGTACTGACTATACCAGGCATCCCTTACAATGTAAAACACATAACAGATTCTCAATAAACCTGGGGTCTTATACCTGGAATCCATGAAATTGAATATCAATTCATTTTACATGAAATTTTAAGTGGAGGCATGGAAATTTTTCTGATATAAGGGTCTTCAGATACTTAAATGACCAATAAAACTAAAAAAAAAAAAAAAAAAAAAAAAAAAAAAAAAAAAAAAGATCAGTAAAATAAATGATGGTTTTTAAAGATCTCTATCTTGATCTATTTTTATTTTGTTCTAAATTTGACCCTTTATTCATATAGAAATAAAAAAACTGTGCTAGGAGACAGTCATAGCCTTATTGTTTAATTTCTGTATTAGGGAAATGAGGTGAAAGTCATTAAAAAATATGTTGAAGGGGCCGGGCCTGGTGGCTCACACCTGTCATCTCTGCACTTTGGGAGGCTGAGGCAGGTGGATCACTTGAGGTCAGGAGTTCAAGACCTGACCTCTACTTAATGCCATCTCTACTAAAATACAAAAATTAGCCTAGCATGGTGGTGGGCGCCTTTAATCTCAGCTACTCAGGAGGCTCTTGAACCCGGAGACAGAGGTTGCAGTGAGCCGAGACTGGGCCATTGCAGTCCAGCCTGGGTGACAGAGCGAGACACCATTTCAAAAAAAAAAAAAGGAGGCTCCAGTCAGGATGTGTTGTAGGCTCCAAGACTTTAAAATCGTTTGTCAAGAGAAAATCTTTCCTTGTGGTACTTTTTGTGATGTAGAATCAATACATACCTTGATACTTATTCTAAAAATGATACAAGATAAAAATATACAGAAATGCCATCATATTAAATGTGGAGCTTTATAAACTTTTAGATACTTTAGAGCTTTTCCTTATGCCATAAATCTGAGCACCAAGATTTTCAGTAATTTTGCATAAATTTTGACTGCCAATAAGTAATAATTTATCGTAATTTGTTGATCATTTTCTTGTCTTCAAAGTTTATATTCAATACTTCTTGTAAAAGTTATTGCTGCCTGAACAGGAATACGAATATGGATTGTTTGCTTTGCTTATCATGCATGAAACTGTCTATACCATATCTTGTGCAAAAAAATAAAAAGTCACATGCATATAGATACAATTTTCATTCTGTTAAAGAATACAGTTAATTCTGTTTGAAAAGAAGTTTTAAGTTTCCTGGAAAAAAACCTGTGATTGGAATGTTTATTAAATGGCAAAAGGCAAACCAACTATGCATGCAATCTAATGCAGAGTAAAATTGCAAGTAACAATTTAATACTTCAATAGATTAATAATTAAAATCAGCTGCTTGCCCCTCTTAGTGAGGCTTGAACAAAAGGAACGAATCATCTAGAATCAAGGTAAAGTTAAAGTTGATGCTTCAAGCAAACATCAGAAAAGGCAAAGATCTTTGTCATACGTTGCCTATAAAAATGAGCCTGGGGGGAAAAGGATATTATCCTATTGGGGTGATTCTTTTTCTCTCCATGCTGAAGTTTACTCTCATCACCACTGCAGGTATAAATAACCCTGGTACTTTCACACATGTAGGAAGCATTTACTGAGTGCCAAACTATGTGCCAGTACTGGAAAAATAAAAATGAGTAACACGAGCCCACGTACCCGTGGCTCCTGTGTGATTAGTGCTCTAATGGAGGTACACACAGTGAGCCTGTAGCTCTGCGGTGGTAAACATACAGCAATAATTACCTCTCATTTTCTTCTGCTTTGCCTCTATGAATTCAAAGCCCATTGCTGTCATCCTTGAACTATAATTATTTTAACCATTGTTCTGCACACAAATATGTTTCATTCCCTAGCTCACGTCCAGAACAAGTGAATGAAGTACTCAAAGCACCATGTTTAAGTTAATGTTTGCTGAATAGGGAGAAGCCAAAAAGAAAAAGAAACCAGTACAAACTGTCCCTGACTCAACTGCGGCTTTTCATGTACCACTACTCTCCTTAATCATTTCTTGGTAAATGCAGGAAGCGCATGGACATGTGGAGAAAGCTAACCCTCATCTACTGAGCCTGCTGTGCAGTACTGCGTTTTCACCTGTTTACAACAAGAAACACTCGGTTTATAACTGTTTACAATACGAAAAATATTCTGTGGCATACATATGATTAGACATTAGTATATCAGCATTTACATGCCCATGGGTCTAAATTATAGCATTAAACAAACAACAGCTTCAAAACAGACCATCTGCCAATAAAATCTAAATTACCGAATACATTCACCTATAGTTTGGCAATGCCTGATACGTACAGAAGTCGAGTAAATAATGCTGCTTTGTGAACAGGAAATAGCAGTCGCCATGCTTCGGGAAGCAGAATATTTTTCCAAGAACAGGTGGAAAAGCACGGCTCGTTGAATGAAAGGTTTTTACAATACAGTGGCAAATGTGCGAGAACGTACTGCTTAGAAACGAACTGTTGTTAAGCGTCAAACGGTATGTTGTAAAATTTCTTAACACCTCATGTTTTAACCATTTTCACATTGCTATGGAACAGAAAAGGAAAATCTCTGCTCTCTACGTCCATGTCTTCAGCTAAGACCCTGAAACCAATCATATCTTTCTGGTAAAATGAAACGATTTCACATGTAAGTTATTTCCTCTGAAATGGAATATATTGTGTAAAATGAGATTCAAACATGAAAGGAACCATAGTGCCCTTGTTCTTATTTAAGAGGAATGATGGAAACTTCGGTGACACCATCCACTGATGTTAATTGACACTGGGAGATGTCATATTTAAGATAAAGATTTTTGTTTAAAAGTACTCAATCTTTCATCTGTTACATATTAACAAAGCACAGCGAAATGTCAAAAATTACATTTTGTAACACATTTTATTTGCAAGTATTCTTTATTATCATATAACAAATACCAATGAGCAATTTAACAGAAACTCTGAATCAAATGATTTTCTACTTGTGTATCTGGAGTGGAATGAAGGTTTTATAAATTACGCTAGTGTTTCAGAGAACAGGTGGCGTTTACCGTCATCTTTATTTTTGATATAAATGAATGCCCCTAGTAAAAGTGCTGGTGAAGAATGGACCGTCTGCTTTCCTAATGGAATACACAATATTATATCCTGATTTGACAAAAACACTTAAGTTCTAGGCACTATTATGAAAGCCTATAGAGCAACTAAATCCTTCAGAGTCAGTGATCTGATTCTTCTTTGGAACAATTAAGAATAACAAGGACTATGAAAAATGATAAAACTAACTTTTTATCTGGCTATATTCCAGCTGCATTCTCTCTTGCATGGGTTTATTATGTGATTTACAGAGGCTTGCTACTCAAATTATGGTCTGTGGACCAGCAATGTCAGTGTCACCTGAGAGGGTGAATCCCCACCCAGGATCTACCAGATCAGAATCTGCATTTTAACAGATTCCCAGGTAATTCATTTGACATTAAAGGGTGACAAGTATGACTTAGAGCTTTGGAACCACAGGCCTCCAGGGCCTATGCATCAACAACCTTAACCTTCCATTACTTCTACAAAAAAGGTAGACAGGATATAGGCTTCAGTAGTTAGGTTAAGACTACTTCCCCTCTATAGTAAAATCATACGTACTTTACTTTCCAATTATACACAGACTTTGATACTTGCAAACCTCACAAACCTGTCAATGTCAAATACATGTAAACTATTTAAAACTCTTTGTAAGACAAGCTTATGCTTGAGAACTGATAATTGAATATGAATACCATCACATACAAAATGAAATGTAAACTAGGGCTCACCCACCCTGAAGAATTAGTAACAAGTACAAGTTAGGCAGTTTCTACCATTGATTTTAAGAAAAACATAGTTCACTGAGTCATTCAAAGCAATGAGCAGAGGCACGGAGCCAGCCTGACTCAGTTGCATATGTGCCATCCACACTAGTTCTTACCTGTTTGTACTCAGATTCTCTTCCAACCAATACCTGCAGAATGTAGTTAACAGGGTCGCCTTTCATTGGTGGTACCGTCTCCCACAGAATTTCACATGAATTTCCTTCTAACTGTGTTACTCGAGGTGCTGAAATACAAATTCACACATCCAAGCTCAAAATTCAAAGTATCATATTAACAGTCAACACTTTAGCACTATTAGTAAAAACCCAGAGACAGCAAGATTGTGCCTGTGTTTGCCTTGAGTGAGGAATTTATTTGTCCAGCCTCTCATAAAATCAGCAGGGTGCCCGTTAGGCACAGAGAAGTTACTCCATGACTAAACAGCCATTGATGAAAATCTTTTGCTTATTATCCCATTAATAACAGCTTGATGTGAATCACATCTTTTGTTCTCCTATGGCAATTGAGCGTCCTCTGTGGCTTAGGCCCTGTATGAGGTATTCTGAGAGATGCAAAAACAGACAATATAAACCTTGTTTTCAAGAAACTGAAGATTTAGCTGAAGGAAGGGGAGAGCCAAGATATGAGGCACATACAAAAAGAAACATCGGGCTATAAAAATGAGAGGTACAAATGAAATGTTGGGGATTTCCAGGGGAGGAAAAGAACATATCTGGGTGAGGGTCTAAGGAAAGTTTGAGGAGCTGGTGACATTTAAGAACAGTCCTGGGGAACGGGCAGCATTGAAAGCCTTTAAAAATTAAATTATATTTATATATATTTTATTTTTCACCTACTGAACTCCTCATTCTTATTTAAAGCTCTGTAGTAAAGCATTTACAATATTCTAGATTTAAAAAATATTTTCATGACTTCTGTCTCTATAGCTTGATTCAATATGACATTTTCCTATTTTGTAACTAGAATGCATATCTGCTGTTAGAACCTTCTTATATTTTAATCTGTAATTACATGCAACTAATTCTTTAGAGTTGTTTCTACTTGCAATTCTGTATGAAATCTGTTTCAGAAAAATAAAGCTTTTCCTAAAAAAATAAAAAGAAGAAAAGGAGCCTATCCTGGAAATACTTGGCCAAAATTGCAATTTATGAAAAAATTAAATAAGGAAGCCTATCAGATTAAACAGTCCTCCCGTTAAGGCAATAATTTCCGGAATCTAAGACAGGAAGACAACCTGATCATGTGTCAGAGTGAGAAAACTGCCCTTTTGAAGGAGAAGGGCCGTGAGATGCAAGCACTATCAATGTGCCATTGTACTTTTTGTAAAATGAATCCCCACCAAGAATCACTTTGAGAGGCAAAGATAGCACTCCTTCACACTAGAAAGACCCCTGAAGTGGGATAATTGATCAATGTGGCCACTCATCCTTGGTATCAACAAACCAAAGCAGCCATGGTGCGCTCAGGTATCTTTTCTGTTCTAACTGAAAAGCAAAGCTGCACCAAAGGGCCAGGGCATTTACTGCCAAAATGACCTAGCAAGGCCGTGCATGTGTATGCACATGCATACTAGTTTCTTAGTCACATAAAGAAGGGTCTGCCAAAGAGTCTGCAAGGCAAGAAAGCAGGAGGAAGGTATTTACCCTAAACTAATCCTGGAAGGAGTTACAAGGTGCGTAGAAACCAAACCAAACCCTGACCCAGGTCCTAGAGAGTTCCTGGAGTTGTCTTTGTGCCCTGGTTGTAGCTGACACGCCTCCTCCATGTGGAAGTAGAGTCAAACACATATGTGAGGATCTTTTCTGCAGGTTGTACTTACCTCACTATCTGTCAGCCTTACGGTTATAGCTGGATAAAGCCACTTGCACTATTTGTCCCCTTAAAGACAAGCTTCAGGGACCTCCACAAGTACCACAGTATTTGCAGGAGATGACGCAGCACCCTCAGCAGTCCATGAGGGGCTGGGTGGATGCGCCGAGCTTGCTATGGCTCTTGTTACTATTTCCTACCTTGCAAGTCAGCTGCACAGGCAGAGCTCGGTGGTGAGAGAACAGGCTGAGGGCTCAGCAGACCCCGTAGAGGAGGGTCCAGGCAGAATGTCTTTTGTTCACTAGCCTTGAGAGATACGGGGGAAGATCTGGATACGTGGAGCTCTCACGACTTCTGTAGCACCTGATCCCATTAAGGGGCCAGAGTAGGAAAGTAGTCACCCACAAACTTCAAGATAAGTACCCAAGGAGATTAGAGCAGTTTGCTGCTACAGCTTTCCAGAGGCGTGACTCCACACCAAGAGCTGTGGGCCAAAAGGGAAAGGCTGCTGGGGTTGCCTAAGTCAGTCTCTAGGCACCAAAGTCACCCAAAAGGTGAACGCCAACCTCTGCTTCTCTGAATGTCTAGGAAAGGGGAGTCTGACACCTTCCTGGAAAACTCTCTTAAGGGCTGCAGCACCAGGAATTTGACCCTTATTTCTACCCATCATTTTAAATAAACATGCATACATACAGAGAAAAGTCATTATCTGTAGGCCCTTTCCTTTTAAGGCCTCTCATCTCCCCCAGACAACCCATTGCTCAATCTTCTTTAGAATGTTCTTTTGATTCTATCTTGCTGACATTATACTGAACATCAGAAAAGAGCTTCTTCCTATACGTCCCAACAGTTCCTTACTCTCCCAAGAGTGAGAATGCACAGTCTACACACCTTTGATGGTGGGGGGGACACTTTTGGTTGTGCTGAAGGTATAGGTTTCTGAGAAGGGCCCTTCCCCAGCCTCGCTTGCTGCCTGGATTCTGAAGGAGTAGCATGTGAATTCCGTCAGTCTCTGGACCTTGTAGGTGTGGCTGGGTCCTCTGTAGATTGAAATAAACCTAGAGGAAGGAACAGAATCAATTAGCCCTCTGAACTTCTATTAATGACAAGAAATTAATTATGATGCCCTAGTGGAGACGATGAGGCCAACTTGGCAAATACTTTTCATACATACTAAATTAATAATCAGCCAGATGGTATATCAGGGCTAAGTTTAATGTCTAAATGTATGTTTTTATAAAAGAAAAACATAAACTTAAGCACATGTAAAGACTGGAATGAGACTCCTTTAATTAGGATCTAGATTCTAGAAACATCAGTTGCTCATGTTTTTATTTGCTAATAAAAAACAGAATTTTCAAATTTTTCATAATGGTAATATCTACAATCTGATAGCGTAAACTAATCTTCTACAGACTAGGCAATGAAGTTACTGTTAACAGGATACCCGAGAAATAAGATACCCTCTTTGGCCAAATTTTGCAAATAGCTGAGGTTTCGCCAGGAAATGCTTTTAATTTTAACCTTTATCTATCTTCCCAAGAGCTTTCCAAGCCCCTTTCCCCAACTGCTAAAGAGACGTTTAGGATTATGGATTATTAAGAACACATGTAAAAAGAAAAAAAATACTGTGTTCAGAATCATCCATCAGGTTTATCAAAACCATAGACAAACAGCACAGGTGGGCTGGACCGTGTGCACTGACAGCTTCTGGCTCCTTCCCCCATCTGATCCAGGACTATTTTTCACTTCTCTGCTAATTAAGATTTCCAGGAAACGTTAAGCATAGAAGGGACAAAGATAAAAAAAACAAGGCCTTACGTTTGAGGTGTTTTCCCCCAGGGTGTTGAAAACATTTTCACAATAAAAACATATTTGAGAGCTACAGTATGCTGTCATCTTTTTAAAAAATAGAGTTTAACTGTAAAATTTTAGAAGTAACATAACTACCCATAAGTCATCCAGGATCTTTAGTAGATTCAGTATTTGAATGCTGCTGGTCCAGTGGACACTTTGAGAACCACTACAGAAGTTAATCCGACCACACTGCCTTGTTCCTAGACAGGCCAAAGGATTCCACATTTCCAGGGCTTCGTCACAGCATCTGAGAACAATCCACTGTCTTCAGATACTACTGGTCGGCCACTAACAAAATCATAATCCAACATGTCTGACTCTTGGGCCAATTTGGCCTGGGGTAAACAGAATTTATGTGTTCATTTAGCAAACATTTGGTGAACATTTGCTGTGTGCTGGCTTTGTGGATCTGAAGGATGAGTAAGACCTACTCCCTGTGGGTTAGCTGGTCCTGCGTGTGGGCAAGGTTTTCCAAAGCAGAGCAGCAGCTTTTCCATGTGCTGGAGAACAGTCCCTCTGGATGGATGAATGGATGGAAAATGGAGAGATACAGACCTAAAATATTTTTTCTTTCCATACAAAGCCTGTCAGAGTCAATGCTTATTTTAAAATATCCACGTGTGTATTCATCAGCCTCTGCAATCAAGTTCCTGAGCCCTGGTCATTTCACCTATTTAGTGTTCTGTCTGCTTTGCTGTATAAGGAAGTGCCTTTTATTAAAGGCTGAACATTTTTAATTTCAGGGAAAGCCAGAGTCCAGGCTGAAATCCACAAATACCATGGCAACCTATTTAGCACTCTTGACACATTACTACCCTAATGAAGACATCCTTGCTAATGCTAGAGACAAACAGCTATTTATTAACTCAGCCTCACCTAGTCTACAGTCTCTAACAGGATAATTGCCCTTAATTATGTCACAAATTGAAGTGATGGTTTAAGAAGTAAAAGTGTTACATCTTCATTACAAACCTGCCATAAAGCTCAGTTTTTGAAGGAGTTTGGAGAGGACTACTAGGAACAGTATGCTTTCCTGCCATGCCACCCTCTAAGGAGGGCACTTCCTTTTGAAAATAAGTTCAATATATATGTGTACCCAGATCCAATTGTGTATGTAGACAGCAGCATTCATAGTCACAAAGAAATTTACTAAAGCAAATTCAGTACTCTAAGTTTGTAGCATAACCTACATAGAACAGATAACATACATATCAACTTTCAAATACATCAAAACCTTCTATTTCTAGACTATTTCATTCCTTTAACTTCTTGTTTTGCTTTTGTACTGAAGGATTTTATTAACTTTCAAATTGCATTCCAATTTATGAAAAAACATAATGGAAACAGCTGATAGTAATGAGAAATTTAAAGTCGTATTTACGTCTGGAGATAGTGTTACTTACAAATACAAAAAAGACTGCATTTGTGTCTAGAAAAAAGTGGGAGTGACTGTGAAGGCTTTGGGGGAGATGTGACTGCAGAGATTTCAGCTTTAAAGTTCAATCACCATACTTTCAGTGAAGGCAGAGATAGGCGGCTATAGAAGGCCCACCTTGGAGCTGCAATTCCCCTTGGAGAGGAAGTTGGGAACTGGCAGCCTGGTGCTCCCAGCAGAAGGGAGCTGAGAAGAGGAGGGAAAGGGGTGATTCTTGCTTCCTGCAGCCTTTTCTAGAATAAGCATGTGTCTAACCAGTCCTCTAATGTAGACAACTGCCAACTCTGGCAAAAATAAATCATGATCTGCTTGTTGCTCTGGTCAAAGCCATCATCGCTTTGACTGGCCTACCTTCCCCCAAAAAGGGCATGGGAGGAAATTTTGGGAGTGGCATGGAGAAAAGCTCTCATTTCGTTCTCAGGATGTGTATGGAAATAGAAGAATAGATGGTCACTAATTCCTATGTCAGGTAATTAATCAGTTATCAAGGCCGCGGGAGGAAAGGAGATATGGGCATGACACAGGCTCTCTCCTGGGTGAAACAACTACGAGGTGGGAAGGGGAGACATCAGGAACCCTAAGAGCTTTGGGTCAAACAGCCCAAGGCATGCAAACATCAAGTGTCAATCCCACAGCAAATGGCCACCTAGAAATACTGATGTACCCTGTTCTTTTGGGGCCTGTGTCCTAAGTGGAACACACAGGCCCCAGGTCAGAAGAGCTGAGCAATGATGCAAGGTGACCATAGCTCATGCCTTCTGAAGGCTTTCTCTAATCATCTCACTCTGAAGTGTGCCCAAGAGCCACAGGGAGACATTAAAGGCAGAGGTAGCAAGTCTGCACATTATTAAAAAGCTGACATTTTTCTCGCTTTACAGGTTTCCCCTACCCTTTCGTCTTAAGGAAATAAAAAAGGTACCAATAGAAAGAGAACTGTAAGAATGAAACCATGGCATGAAAGAGATGAGAAAGACTCGGTACCAATTTTTTACACTCTGAAGATCATATGTCACTGCCATTTCTAATTTGTCACTTTACTCTTTTCAATGAAGACATTCATTAAATGCATAAGCAAACAGATTCTTGTTAAACTTCTACACCCCCTAAACATGTGGGTACTTGGTAGGCTCTCAGTAAATGCAGTTTCTGAGACCTGAATTGGCTCTGTAGACTCAAGCAAACAAAGCACCAATACTCAGCAGTTTGTTTTACAAGGTTGGAAAAGCTGAAGGAGTCCCCAGAATGGCATCCCTCTCACTCTTTCCATGAAGTTTTCTTGAGTTGGAGAGAAGAGTTGTGCATGTGACCAACACCACGCTGTCCTGGCGAGTCCAGGCTAAGAGCTGTTGCTCAAAACACCAAGATGGGACAGTGGGCCCAATCCAAGCACCGCCTATAGTGTCAGGAATTTTCACTTAGAAGAAAGATGGGGGGAAATGCTCTCTTATACTAAGTATATTTACTTGGAAAGGGGAAATAAACCAGTTAGAAGGGTGAGTGGGTCATTAAAAGTTTACAGTCTAAATGAATTCTTGATGGCTCTGCCCTTAACTTGTTTCAGCTTTGACTATAGTATCTTCTTGAAACAAGAAACTTAGATGGCAATAAGCACACATGAGTTTTAATGTTGGTGATTTACCAACGAATAAAAAATGTTCTGCATAGTCGGCGCTCCATAGCTCTGGGCTCCGTATCTGTGGATTAACCAACTGCAGATAGATAGAAAATAACGGGGGAGGCCGGGCACGGTGGCTCACGCCTGTAATCCCAGCATTTTGGGAGGCTGAGGTGGGAGGATCATGAGGCCAGGAGTTTGAGACCAGTCTGGCCAATACGGTGAAACCCCATCTTTACTAAAAATACACAATTAGCCAGCTGTGGTGGTGGACGCCTGTAATCCCAGCTACTTGGGAGGCTGAGGTTGCAGTGAGCCGAGCCTGCACTCGGCCTGGGTGGCAGAGTGAGACTCGGTCTCCCCTGCCCCCAAACAAAGAGAAAGAGAGAGAAAATATAATGGGCGGGGGGTGGAGGGATGCTTACATCTATGCTAAACATGTTCTGACTTTTTTGTTCTTGTTACTCCCTAAACAATACAGGATAACAACTATTTACATAGCAATGACATTATCTAAGGTATCATAAGTAAACTAGAAATGATTTAAAGTATATGGGAGGATGTGCATAGGTTATATGCAAATACTATGCCATTTTATATAAGGGACTGGAGCGCCCATGGATTTCAGAGGTGGGGGTGTCCCCTGAAACCAATCATCCATAGATACTGAGGAAACAACTCTGCGTGATACTATAATGGTGGAAACATGTCAATATACATTTGTCCAAACCATACAGTGACCAACGAAGAGTAAAGCCTAATGTAAACTATGGAATTTGGGTGATGATGTTGTGCCAATGTCTGTTCATCAGCTGTAACCAATGTCCCACTGTGGTGGATGATGCCGGCAACAGGAAAGGCTATGGATGTGTGGGGTAAGGTGGGATGACGGATATCTTTGTACCTTCAGCTTCATTTCACTGTGAACCTAAAACCGCTCTGAAAAAATAAAAATATTTAAAAATGAAAAACAGAGTTCTACATGTCTGTGAATACCGAATGACTCTGCTTATTCTGCTTGCCTGTCGGAGTCCTCCACGGCGGGATGGAGCAAGATTTCAAGAGCAGAAAGACATACACAGACCTTACCAGAATGCAGGGCCTACTCCCATCACTGTAAACTTGAACAAGTCAGATAACTCTCTACAGCTCAGCTGCCAGACAACCACTGTCTTGTTCGCTTGGCAGGAACTCTTATGAGATCCAAGTAAATTCTATGACTCCTTATTGAATATATACTAGGAAGGCAAACAACAGATTCCGGGCATTTTCCAGAAATTCTAGGGAAGGCTATACTTTTAATTTCAGTATTTTAGGCTTTAACATTGTTTGACTTTTTGCACTCAAGTGCAAGTGAAGGAAGAAGTTCCATCATGTTAAATCTTTAAATGTTCCTTTATTTTAAATCACCATGGGGGAAATAATAATATACATGAAGAATTTAGCTTTAGGATGTTTCCTTAAAAGAGTTTTGTTTTGAAAAAAAATCTAAGGGTGCTGTAACTGGCCTATAACTTAAATTCATGGTAGAAAACAAGAGAGAATGCTAACGTTTCTACATTTACTACCTTGTTATTATCTCATAATCCCTAGGCCAACTACAGGCTCACAGCAACCCATTAATATTAACTCCACAAAATGCTCTAACCTGCTGACCTAAAACGACCTGTAGTCTACTAAAAGCTGCAAATGGCACCTTTCAAAACACATTTCACAATATCACAAATCAACAGCTCAGCACAGCAATATTCATTAAAATGACGTCTTTTTTTTTCCCTTAATTTCCCTGGACTCTATGGATTGTGTGTGCGCATGTGTATGTGTATGAATGAGACAGAGAGAGAGAGAGTGAGAGAGAGGGAGAGAGAGAGAATTTCCTATGTTACTCAGGTGGCATTTGGGAACGAACACTGCTCAAAATAGAAATGAATAGTATTCGCTCTCACTCTGCCAAGAACACAGAGTCCTACCATGTCTACGGAGAAGCAGATGGCATCAGGTGGGGACACCTGAGGCAGGGAAGGTGCCATACCTAAATTGATTCTCATTTTGGCAAGAGTCCCTATTTACCAACTGAGCATGAACGTGCCAACAGCTACTGAGAAAAGGGAGTAATTTCCTGGCTATATATGGACCTTTTGGGTTGTGAGTAATCAGGCTGTAATATTGTTTCATTAAGGGGTTGAACTTTTTCATGCTCCTTTTCTAAAAGACAAAATTTCACTACACCTACTGATAGTGGAAATTCTTTACAAAGAATAAAGAACTAAAACAAAAAAAAAAATTTTTGTTTATACTTCAGACATTAATATATTAAAATGGAGATTTATTTATATTCAAAACCAGGATGACTAGAATTTCTAAAGACCACTTGACAAGCTTGCAATCTCCCGCTCTCCTACTTTGCTTTCAAGTATATGCAGTGAACTTCATCTTCAAGGATACTATTCCCAGCATTTTCCAAATTTCTGTTTGCCTACTTCTGTTTTAGTGGCCTTGTCTCAACCTGAAAAAAAATGCTATGTAACTCCATTCTGTTATTTTCATTTTTAGTAAATGAGAGGTAAAACTGTAATCTATTTCTGGTCCATTTAAGATCTCAAATAGTTTATCTGCCGCCTCTCACCTCTGCCTGTGCCTGGACATTTTAGCCTGAGACTGCCTAAACTACTCTTGTTTCAAAGGCTAAACTTTTATGCTCCTTTTCTAAGAAACAATGTTTCTCTCTTTTTTTATTGAGATGGAGTCTTGCTCTGTTGCCCAGGCTGGAGTGCAGTGGCACAATCTCAGTTCACTGTGACCTCTTGCCTCCTGGGTTCAAGCAATTCTCCTGCCTCAGGCTCCCAAGTAGCTGGGACTATAGGCGCACACCACCACGCCTGGCTAATTTTTGTATTTTTAGTAGAGATGGGATTTTGCCAGGCTCGCCAGGCTGGTCTCGAACTCCTGACCTCGTGATCTGCCCACCTCAGCCTTTCAATGTGCTGGGATTACAGGCATGAGCCACTGCCTCCAGCCAAAAATGTTTCTAAAATCTTTTTTTTTTCCTCGGTCAATTAAGGACTGAAGACAGCTATCATTATTTGCATCTTGTAGTAGGAGAACTTAAGGCAAAAAGAACTGAAGGAATATATCTTTAGTCACCTAGAAATCCAGCAGCATATCTGGGATTTCCACAGAGATTTGACACCCACGTTAAGAATGACAGCCTTCTGGTGGATACGATATGAAAATGTCACTTATCAAACAAGGACGATCATAGGGATCAGGGACTAGTGAGAGAATCACTGGAAACAAATCCTGGGGGTTTCTTATGGGCCGGGTCCTGAGCTGGCTGCCTCACGTCTGTTTCACTTAATTCAGCAACATGGTCTGCAAAACGTTAAGCAGGAGTCTGTTCTATAATAGACATAGACTGAGAAAGTTCACACCTCCTCAGTGCTCATATACTCCAGACAATTTTTTTTAGAGTCAGGGTCTCACTCTGTTGCCCAGGCTGGAGTGTAGTGGTGTGATCACAGCTCTCTGCAACCTCAAACTCCTAGGTTCAAGGGATCCTCCCACCTCAGCCTCTGAATAGCTGGGACCCAGTGTGCGGCTCCATGCCTGGCTAAGTTTTTAAGAATTGTTTTAGAGAAAGGGTCTCACTATGCTGCTCAGGTTCCCAGCCACTTTTATTAGCTGCCTATTGTATTGTTTCAGGGTTTTTATACGCAGGTTCTTTCTGTCCCTCTCTAACAGCCAACAGGCAGGCTCCCTGTACACATGACATGGCCCCTTCAATTTTGCTGGCCAAAAGGAAAAGTGTCCTGGGCACAAGGGCTGAGTTAATGGAGGGCACGTGGTAATTATCTGCTCTATCAGATCCCTCTTCCCCCAGCCCAATTTCATGGGAGCCTTGGTTTAAAAAACACTGCTGTCTGACTAAACCTCAATAACAGATTAACCATAAATGCATTCCTGGAATTTACGTTCTTCTCGCCTCGGTGCTGTGTACAATTATCGGGGAACACAGGCTCACGGGGGTCAGGACAAGGGGCAGCATCAACTCCAATTCTGTTAGGACAGCATAACATTTCAGTTCAGTAACACATAAACACATCTTTAAAATCGTCAGCACAGTGTTACAACCTGAAAACGCACACACTGATCCTGTTATTCTAGTGCCTGTATTAGGTTAATGTAGTTTTATGGAAATGTTTACTTTGGAGATAAAGTTTTCTTGTATAACATGGGAACCAAAGACATTCGTATCTTCTGTGCTGGATCTGTTAAGAATAACAGACTTAATCACTCTGAGGCCAAACTAATTTAATTTTTGTTTTGCTGTTAAATTAAATATCTTATACTGTCTGCTTATTGTTTAATGTTAATTTTATTTCCCTCAGCAAAATAAGGTATGATAGTCCACATATCTCATAAAGCCTAGCACATAGTAGTAATTCAAGAAAAAAAAATTGCTGATTGAATGATCATAATCTAATCATTGGAATAAACTTAGTTCTATAAACATAAAACACTGCTTTAAGACTGCTTCCTACATAAATATGGACTGGGAATCTTCAGTATTGTAAGCCAGAATAAATGGGAAACAAATGTCCTACACCAGGTGGAAGAATCATTTCAACACAGCA
Organism: Plecturocebus donacophilus; assembly: GCA_004027715.1. Lineage (NCBI taxonomy): Eukaryota > Metazoa > Chordata > Mammalia > Primates > Pitheciidae > Plecturocebus > Plecturocebus donacophilus. Next base: position 12,626 of record PVKP010009841.1, on the reverse strand, counting down.
AGTCCAGGTGATCTAGATGAATTCTAGGCTGATTTGCCTGGAGCCAGGAGTTTGAGCAAGATGCTCCTTGGGATCCCTTTTGTTTACAAGAAATATGCCCAAACTGAAGGGGAAAAAAGCACCAGGTCTCCAAATAACAAAATAGAGACAGTTACTTGGAGAAAGACTCAGGGCATCTTTCTGTGCTTTGGAGGATGTGTCTGTAATTTCCATCCTACCCGAAGTCTTCATCCCAAGGCTCCCCAGGCATGAAGTTACAAGACTGGGATCCTTTTAAGACTCATCCAACCTGTCAGCTTTTCTAAGAAGCCTGTGTTCATTTGATTTTAAGCCTACCTTAGAGACCATTCTGCAGCTTTCCCTCTATACCGTGTACACCTGTCAATCTTGAGGCCTTCCACATCATCATTTGCTTTAATGCATCTGTGTCCTACCATCACCCACCAGACTGTGAGCTCCTTAAGGGCAAGGATCTGTCTTAGTCATCTTTGTACATCCAATACTTAAACAGTGCCTCTACTTGATGCATAAAACTCCAATAATTGTAAGTTGAAATCAATTTATCAGAAACAATGTATTTTTTTTTTTCACCTAAATGGTAGAAGGCTCTGGTAGAAAGCCTACTTTCTAGAAAACATTTCCCTTTTTATTCAAGAACTAAATAATGTAGACCAAGCTCTCAACGCTTAGCGCTCTGTAGGCATGCAATAAATAGAAGCTTCCTAGGAGGAAGGCTGTAAAAACAACAACAAAACAATAAAAATATAAGTTTCCTTTAGAATGTTAAAAACATTTTTGGCTAAACATTGTATTTGTAAATCTCTTGGTCATTTCAAATGTTTTGAGTGAGAGGTATATAAATAATCATCCTAAATCAGTACATCACAGGTGCACCACCTTAGGGGTTTTTAGACACTGCGTAGTTACTCTTATGGGAAGTGAGTATTTTTCTTATTTTCTTACTTATGAATAGCAGAAGCTAAAAATACGAAGAAAAAAGGGCCACACGCCCCAATCATTTACAAGGGACACCTTTTCGTAAAGGATTTAATTCACGAATATCCTACACTGATTTGCTGCTTTAAGGCGAAAAGGTGAAAGGACATCAGAGATCATCTCATAGTTTAACCCCTTTATTTAAGGAATGAGGAAATTTGGAGAGCAATAGTTCAGTTGCTAAAATTGACTCAACTCTTTAATCTGATAATTACCAAGCACAGATATATTAATTTTCATTTTTCTTCTGTTACAAAATATGCTTTAAGTGTTAAGAAGAACACATAAACAGCCGGCTAGGACTCCCCTACAACTTAGACATCAGCAGCTTTCTTTTCAAAGTCTCGCGGTGCCTGTGTAGACAGTGTTCATGGTAACACTTTAAAGCTGCTTCCTACATAAATATGGACTGGGAATCTTCAGTATGGTAAGCCAGAATAGATGGGAAACAAATGCCCTATTCCACAGCAAGTCCAGGTGACACAGATGAATTTTAGGCTGATTTGTCTTGAGGAAGGGTTCGCGCAAGATGTTCTTTGGGACACCTTTTATTTACATAAAATACGCCCAAATTTAAGGGGAAAAAAATCTCTGAGAGCCCGCAGGTAAGAAAGCAAAGTAAAATAACAATTAAGCCTATCTATGGCTCTCGTCTTGGCCACAAGCGGGGTATATCATTATTTTGGCCACATTCATAAATAACGCATACGCTAAAGAATATGTTTACAAGTAGACCCTCCTCTAGCAACAAGTTCAATGACAAAGACAGCTGCCCCTTGGGAAGGAGACACTGTTCTCCTCAACTGCAGAAGCCAGGTCCTAAAGAACCCTGAGGAGACCACACTGACGGACTATGTGCCATAATAAGTATTATGATGTATCTAACTCCAATTGTTCCCCATGTGTCAAGCTCCAAAGTTAAAGGCTTGAATTCAAAGGGCCACTCACTGCAGGAGTTCAGTTTCAAGACACTAAAGAAGGTCATCTTCAAACTAAAATTAGGCTGTTTTCATTCTATTAAATCTCCGGAAAAGTATTCACAAATAGAATGAGAATTTATTAGGCTCTGTATTCCCATCACTTTAATAACTTTCTGAGAGCCCTAACAAATCTAATTTAAAAAGATAAATTTGGACTCTAGCTCCTATAATTAAGAAAAATACTGTTCCTAATGCGAAGATTTCTTAAATTGTCATTTAAATGTAGGCCAGTCATTTGTTTGACTAACAAGGCAAGCCTTGGGCTTTTTGAAGGGGGAAGAAATAACATGTATTGATTACTAGATTCTGCACTATTTTTTGTCTGGCATATTTAAATGCCTCATGCCAGCAAACTCATTTGGAAAAGTGCTTGGGGAGCTTTTGTTCTGTGCCCAGGAGCCCGTGTCATGTAAAACCTTGGATCAGACTACACGTCTATATAGTACTCTGTATGGGGCACAGTGGACTGCTGCCCCACACAGGGCAGGATCGCAGCAAGAGGGGGTCCCCTTCTTGAGGCAGAGCCTTCACTTCCCATGTTACTTTTTTTTTTTTTAAAGATGAGTTTCGCCATGTTGGTCAGGTTGGTCTTGAACTCCCGACCTCAGGTGATCCGCCTGCCTTGGCCTCCAAAGTGCTTGGATTACAGGCGTGAGCCACTGCACCCGGCCTCACTTCCCGTATTTCTAAGACAGCAGTAAAGGCAGGGCACTGGGAATTGAGAAGTACTGGCTTTTATCACCAATTTGGCTGGCTACCAATTTTAACAATTTCTCTGTACTTCACTTTTTTTTTTTTTCTAAAACAGCGCAACTAGAAGATATTTTCCAAGGATTTACCACCAATGGAAGCCACAGGCCTGGAAAAACATGAAAAGACATTTAAAAATTTCCAATGCTAGCTTTATACATGTATTGTGATTTTTGTTAGTTCACAATTCCTGTTCTTGCCAGCCCTCTCCCGTTGAGTTGTCCCTGGCCAGTAAAATAATAAGCTCATGAAAACACATCTGAAGGCATACGGCACAGTAAGATGAACAATCTTGTGTATCGGTGAGTATGAATTTAATCTCTCATGAACCTATCAAAAGAAGCCTTACCTTCTCTGTGTTTTCTTCACTAGAACTCATTTTCAAGAGAATAATCACTTTTTGTTCTGTCATTAAAATTACCAGGTTTGCCAGGTTCTTCAAAGTCAAGCTCAAATGTCACCTCTTTCAAGAAACCTTTCCTGATCTTTTAAACCAGATGGTCTCTGCCTCCTTCAAACTCCCAAAGCGCTTTTTTCCTATGACACTAATGTTCTGTGGCCATTTTAAAAATTGGTATTATGCTCCTAGAGACAGGACCTTGTGTGCTTTTTAATCAGGCCCACAGGGCCCCACATTGCACTGAAATCCATTCAAGTGCCCGACTATGCAGTAGGGGGTGGAGACTCAAATGGGGTTTTCTGTGTAACTAGAACAGGTTCTGTGTGTAAAGGAACAGAATAGTATAATGCATAAAAGGAAATGACAGAAATACTTCTATCCTGACACTGATCAGCATTTTGGCTGTCTTGGTTTTATGGTTATCTTCCATCCCCTTTGCCTGATTCTCTGATGAGGACTTTTGGTAACAGAACATTCTGTCACTGTTAACTTTTGCTTGACATCAGACTATTTCTAAATACAGTTTGGCTGCCTGTCTTCTGATCGGCCATTTTCAGAGGAAATGAAGTTAGGTGAAACAAATGCTACATGAAAGGCTGCATTTGATTTCGACAGCCAAGAGTGTTTCCTGGGCATGGAGTCTTACGAAGAAGCTCCTATTTGTGCTGGTTAATTTGATATTGCACTGCCCATAGTTCCAGAGTACAATCCCCAACTGTACATCACCCACAGCTATTTCACATTGGTAAACATGTTTGTCCTGATGGTTACTGAATATTTAAAGAGGTAACATCTCTTCCTGAGTCTTATTTCCCTTTGCCCTAATGACTAATATAATGCTATTACGTAGTGTGGACTTGAATTTGACAATTTTCTTTAGATAATTTCTCTCCATTATCTGGCTTGATGAAAGAAAAAAAAAAGTGCATATTATCCCATATAGGGAAATCAGGATCTTTAGAATGTTTAGAAATTCCAAATGGAGAATAAAGGGAACTCTGGGTATAAAATGCAGGACTCAAGTCAAAGGAAACCTCTGAACAAGAAGGAAGAGTGTCTTAGTGCATGCAAGTAGGAATGTACAGTTGAGATTTCATCCTGCAAGCCAAAGTCACAGAAGCTCCAGGAGCATCCTCGCCCGCACCTCACCTCTTGTTTCTGTCTTCCAGCTGTAGTGTGTACACCATGTCATCAGCAGCATGTGTCTTGGAGTTGCTGTCCCCCCATTTTAGCTTCAGGCTCTGAGGACCAGCAGCAGCACATTCTAGTCTAGGAGGCAAAGGTGGTAATGGCCGAGTTCTGGCTTTAATGAACTGACTAAATGGTCCAGCTCCAATTTCATTTATAGCCTGAATTCTGATCCTAGAGAAAGGAAAAAAAAAAGACAATGCAGGTTAAAGCAGCCAATTCTTAATTCAAAATAAACACTTAGTATTTATTAGTTGCTTTTAAGCCAATAAAACAAGGAAAAACAAAGTAACTCAAGACAAACTGAAGCACTGGGTAGCTCAGTGCACAGACTATATTCTCCATTTTAAAAACTAATAGCAAAAAAGCACATTAGCAAGGTATCTCTTAGTTCTTTAATTAAAAAAAAAATAGGTCTGTTGTCTCAGGGAAGATATCCTGAAGATACGTTTTTATATTTTGTCCTAGTTACCCTTTAGCTACCTCATGGTAAGTTTTGAAAGTAGGTGACGTATCGAGAGTAAACTAAATAGGGGAACAAATGAGTCTCCTTTAGAGTCAAAAACAAAGGACAACTCACCAACAGGACATTTCATGTCTCTCGTTTGCCAGCCTAATCCAACCATCTCCGTAAGTCCTTACTTAGAGCTAAGCATGTACATACTGCTAGTAACAGGATGCCATCCAGAGGTGTGAAAATCTTAGCTGGATGTTTACCACGTGCAGCACAGAGTTATGGATAAGAAAGATATTACCTTTATCATCTATGAATTTAAAATCAAAGAGTTAAAATGTACATACAAAGTGTTATTTTAGATCAGGAATAATGGCTCACACCTGTAATTCTAGCACTTTGAGAAGCTGAGGCAGGAGGATTGCCTGAGTCCAGAAGTTTGAGACCAGGCTGGGCCACATAGTGAAACTCCATCTGTACAAAAAATAATTTAGTGGGCATAGTGGCACATGCCTGTAGTCCCAATACTCAGTAGGCTGTGGCGGGAGAATTGTTTGAGCAACACGAAATGAACAGAAAATTGGTAGTGAGGAGTAGAGGGTTGCCCTAAAGATACCTGACAATGTGGAACTGGCTTTGGAAGTGGGTAATGGGCAGACACTGGAAGAGTCTGGAGGGCTCAGAAGAAGACAGGAAAGCCTGGAACTTCTTAGAGACTGATTAAGTGGTCATGACCAAAGTGTTGACAGAAATATAGGCAGTGAAGGCCATGCTGATGAGGTCTCAGATGGAATGAGGAGCATTTAGGAACTGGGCTGCATTGTTTCCATGTCCCAGGGTTTTGTGGAAGGCTGAACTTAAGAGTGGTAACTTAGGATACCTGGCAAAAGAAATTTCTAAGAGCAAAGTGTTCAAGAGGTGACCTGGCTGCTTCTAACAACCTATGATCAGATATGGGAGCAAAGGTATGACTTAACATTGGAACTTAAAAGGAAAGCAAAGAGTACCAATTTAGAAAATTTGCAGCTTGGCAATGTGGTAGGGAAGGAAAGAGTATTTTCAGGAGAAGAATCAAAGCAGTCTATAGAGCAACCACTTGCTAGAGAGACTCGCCTGATTAAAAGGGAGCCTAGTGCTAATATTCAAGATAATGAGAAAAATCCCTTATAGGCATTTCAGAAATCTTGGAGGCATAACCCCTGCCCCCCAGAGGTCTAGGAGAACTGATTAATTAAAGGCTTCTTGAGGCCTCATTAGAAGCATATGCTGACACCATGCTTTTTGTATGGCCTACAGAACCAAAGATTTTCTATAGCCTACAGTTTATTATGAGACAAACAAGTCTCTTTTCTTTATAAATTAAAAAAAAAAAAGTTATGTGGAAAGGCAAAGGAACTAAAATAGCTAATGCAAAATTTAAAAATAAGAATAAAGTTTAAAGAATCACACTACCTGATTTCAAGACTTAATATAAAGCTGCAGTAATCAAGTGAGTGTGGTACCAGTAAAGAGAAAAACATTGAGATCAATACAAGAGAATAGAGACTCCAGAAATAGACCTACACAAACATGGCCAACTGACTTTTGGCAAAGGTGCAAAAGCAGTCCAATGGAGAAAGAACAGTCTTTTAAGCAAATGGTATTGGAATAATTGGATATCAACAGGAGGAAAATAAACCACATTTTCAACCTTGCACCTTACACAAAACTTAGCTCGAAATGGACCATAGATCTAAATGTAGAATATTAAACTTTTAAGAAGAAAACACAGAAGAAAATCTGTTACCTAGAATTAAGTAAAGAGTTTTTGGATATGACATGAAAAGCATGCTCTTACATAAAGTTTTTAAAAAAATGAAAAACTGGATTTCATCAAAATTGGAAACTTTAGCACTGTTAAGAGAATGAAAACAACTATAGACAGGAAGAAAATATGTGCCAGTATTTCATCTGACAACCGATTTGTATCCAGGATGTATAATGACCTCCCAAAATTCAGTTAAGAAAATAATCCATTAAAAACGGGTGGAAGACAGGAATAGACGCTCCACCAGAGAGGACATACAGATGTCAAATAAGGACAGAAAAACACATCTGACATCATTAGCCATTAGGAAAATGCAACCTAAACTCACAATGTAACACCATTTTGTTAAAACAAAGTGCTGGCAGGGAAAAGGTACAACTGGAACTCTCCTATTTTGCTCGTGATAATGAAAAATGGTAAGGCCACAGAGGAAAACAGTTTCTTTTTAAATATATACTTATTACATGACCCAGGAATCCCAATCCTAGGTATTTACTCTAGAAATTAAAATTTATGTTCACATAAAAACCTGCACATATATGTTTACAGCAGCTCTACTTAAAAAACCTGCACACAAATGTTTATAGCAGCTCTACTTATAATCATCTAAAACCAGGTAAGTATCTGCCTCATAGTTTAGAATGTAGTAAATACTCATCTCTGATAAAGCAGAGCAAAAACTCCATTGCAAAGGGCCTACTTTTCCCAGTCTATTACACTGGGGCTGCAGCAGGTTTCTGTAGATAAAGCAATGTAAGTCTCTCAGTATAACACTGAGACTAAAACCCTTCCTTGCCTCCCACATGAGTCTTACAAGACTGCTTTATGGTATTAAGAGAAGAGTTTCTGTGATTGCAATGTAACATATTTTTCTGCAACTGGAAATGAAAACTCTTTTTAAAAAGGCAGTCATCATGATGGCAGAAATTACTATACTCCTTCCTATTGTAATCGAGCGAGTGCGAAATCGCTGCCGAGACAAAGACTAGGCCAAATTGCAGGGTCTTTACTGCCAGCGGCCGCGAGGACTCACGTCTCTCAAAGGAGGGTGTCAAGACCTTTTATGCCCATAAACCACCTCCTGGGCGGGGGTGAGGGCGAGGGGCTTCGGACAGTCCGAGGGCCAGGGGACTTTGGACATTCTGATTGGTACTTAAGTGGTTCACAGAAGTCAAGATAAGCGTTAGTTTACGCATTGTCGGGTAGGGTGGAAATAACAGACCTCAGTTACTTATTACAAGTTGCAGGGGTCAAGATGGCATGGATTTGGACTGCTTGCCTGTCGCATCAGGGTTGCACAGAGCAGTTTCAACGGAAAGCCGAGGTACGCAGTTTATGGCGCAATCACCACGTCACACTTCCCTTCTCAGAAAAGGGAATTAAGCAGGACGTTAAGTTTCAGTCTTTCTTCAACAATCTAACACATTTCCTCACCGACAAGGCTTACATGAAAGTCCTTCCGGTGTCCAAAACCACCATTCCCTCCCCTCATGCTAGGTACAGACACTCCCTCGAGGCCAGAGGCCAAGCCATCTGCCATCTGCCGGCTCACCTTGTATCCTAGGTGGTCCTACCCTTTGCTCTGTGCTGCCCGAACAGCTCTCAGCTACTTTAATACACACACAAAATGAGGTCATGAGTTCCTTACGATTCTTGTTTTATTCTACTCAAGAAAAAAAATGCTAAGAGATTTAAATTACTTATGAGAGTTTAGAAACAGTTTAGAAGATACAAGTATCGAGATATAAAAACACACTTCGATTTGATATTGCTGTTGGAAATTCGTTTATTTTCTCAAAGCCTCTCTAGTATTTTGGTTCTTTACATCTTTAGTTTCTTTACAACTTTAGCTTCATGGTTCTCTAATCTTTCACTGTGTATTTGCTAGGCATATAATCTTAACCTTCACACACACACACACACACACACACACACCCCACCACCATGAATACTATCATAACATTTAATACTCTTTAGCGGTGTGGCCCCTTTGGGAATCTTGCTCATCACTTTGGAGACACTGGAGAAATTACTAAACACTCTCAAGTCACAGTTTTCTTATCTATAAAATGGGGACAGTGACTTTTTTCTGCAATTACAGAGAAGATTACTGAACTAAGATAAGGGATGTAAGAAGCACTTTCTAATGTTCAGTATTTTATACTCCGCAATAAAATCAGGAGAGGATTCAAGGCAGCCGAGAGCACTAGCAAACGCTCAAGTGTGAATTTTTTGGAGTCGTGATCCTGATGTCTTCTTTGGGAGCGTCACGCCTTCCCAACGGTGCCGGCACAGCGGCCCGTCTTCACGGCTGCGCTACGACACTCCTCACTTTGTAACATGAGTAACTTGCTGGATCCCACCTCTGTCTTTTCTTCCTCCAAGCAATGGCCAAGGACCCAGCAACAGCTGAAAGGACGGGCTTCTTTATAAGCCATCCGCAGGAAGGTGAGGGTGAGACAAAGATCTCAGGAACTGAAGAAAACAATGGCAAGCATGGCTACACGCACTGAGAACTTGCTCTGGTCCAGAAGATGCACTACAGAGCGGGAACTACCATGATAGAGATGAGTAAACTAAAGGTAAACTCGGAGAGGTTAAATAATTTGATCTAAATGACGCAGTGTGGCTACTAAGGGTTGGAAGCTAGGTTTGACATCTACAATATCATCTCTGACTTCTACGCTGATCCCATAAGGTAGGAGCTACTTCGGCTGTTTTACAAGTGAAGGCGCTGCAGCTCAGCTGGGTCACATCAGACACAGGCAAGATCCGGGTGCAAACGGGACCCCCTTTAGGTGCAAAGGCCTTTGTGCCTCTGACGCACCATACTCTCATATCGTAGCAGGGACCAAATATGGCTACAGATCCCGCCAAACGATCATCTTTAATTCAAACCACACTTTCAGTTGAACAATGACCATCTGCCACGAAAGTAGGCATTTAGAAGAGTCAACAAGTTTACTTCACTTTACTCAAACAGCAACTGGCCCTGAAATCAACTACCTAGATTTTTAAAATACTCAGTTCAACCTATCCTGTATTTTTACAAAAACATATTTTGTTTCAGCAAAAATGCATGAACATTTATCTGCATAGCCGATACACTGAGCTAACCTTATTTCTAGTGTGATGTAACATTCAAAGTTGAAAAAAACCGAGGAACTGATAAAATGGAACAAGATGATGTCTTGTTGCCTTCTGGGGAAAGTATGAAGGCCTCAGAGCACAGGAGGCTGACACAGCTTAACGAGGACTAAGGCAGTTACTACCTGTTTTGGTTTAGGGTGAAAAACACAGTATGTGAAGATAATTTCCTAATTCCAGTAAGAGGTAACATTGGACAAATGAGCAAAACAAACATTAACCTGAAGAACCACTCCAAGAATCCACCTCAGAAAATAAAAACTGAGTTTCAAGTTTTATCAGCTAAAGTCTATCCCAAATCCAAACTTCAGAAGTTTTCTCTTTAGCTCAAGTAACAAGCTAATCTTGAAACTTAGATAAAATCTGCAGGTCTCTTTGTTTTAACTTGCATTATGTCAGTTTAAAAAATCTTCAGTTCTGCAAAGTAAGTACAAAAAAAAGTGGCATTTTCCTTTCTAATCTGGAGAAGTGATGTAACCCCAAGCAATTTCTCTCTTGGCCAGGCTGATGTGAAAAATCTCCTCATGTGTCCATGAGTCTGCAATATTCATCAATATACTAATATCATTGATAAATCAACTAAAGAACCATAATCTTTATAAATTTTGATTAAAAATCCACTATTGAAAGATCAAATTTTATATGCCAAATACACTCCTGCTTTAGAAGATCATAGCCTTCTACAATGCACTTTGTATACATACACAAAATCAAATTTCTACTATAAAATATATTAAAAGAAGAATGGCTTTTGAAACAAACAAGCTGGGAAGACTTCCCCCATCGGGACTGGCCATTCCGAAACTCAGGATGTCAAGAGCGTGGGTGTGGGGGAGACAGAGGAGAGGACCCTGGGGTTCAGGATGTCAAGAGCGTGGGTGTCGGGGAGACAGAGGAGAGGGCCCTGGGGTTCAGGATGTCAAGAGTGTGGGTGTGGGGGAGACGGAGGAGAGGGCCCTCGGGTGAAAGGCCAGGGTAGGAGCGGCCTCAGAAGCAAAAGATGGGCAGGTTTTTACAACATCCCACCCCAGATCATAATCTAATTAAGAAAAATATGGGAGAAGGGAATCATCATCACAAAACGTCTGAAGTATGAAATCATAATACAGAAAATCCCTTTTGGCGGGGACAAAATGTGCTCAGAGTAAAGTTATTCACAGAAGGCCTCCTGAAGTGGCCATCAGATGGCTTCCCACCAAGTTCCTGCTCCTGACAGGTCCTTTGACACCAATGCCACCATTCCAGCTCCAGGCACGGAGACATGCTCTTCTCATACCTGCTCTGAAGGCAAAAAAACCTTCAAGGATAATGCCAGGTTTCTACAGATAACCTTTCTACTTACAATCTCATCACAACCCATCTTTCCGTTCATTTCTTCCCTAACAAACACTGACAACAGATTTACTGACAATTTATTTGCTTTGTGTCAGGCCCCATACTAGGTACCTGACCTCTCATCTACAATACCCAAGAACTCCGTTAAGCCGTGAAAATTATTATCCTTTTTTACTGGTCAGGAAACAGAGGCACAGAGGGCTTAAATAACTTGCCAAAGGTTGCAGAGACAATAAATGGGGGATACGATTGAAGTCAAGGCTGTCTGACTCCAGCCCGTTACTACCCAACTACTCAGAACTTGTCTCCTAGTAAAGCCCACCTCGCCTCCTTACGATAAAATGTTTTATGATTCACTTCTTGGCAGCTTAACACAGTGCTTGCCATATAGTAAGGACTCAATACATGTTATTTTTAAGCCTTTTTTTACTTAGCAAAAGGAGTACAAATGAGCATAACAAACAAATCTACTTTAAGTTCTGGTTGCCTGCCAGCTCAGTATGAGTCAGGCATATAATAAGGTTGTTGAAAAAAGTAATCTCAGGCAGCCTCACTAACTGCTCAGGATGGAGAACACAACAGTTCTGGTCTCCTCTGAGCCAGCCAACCAGGCCATTCCTGGAGGTCTGGGCACTGCATGTCAGAGAGGCCATCAAAAACCAGAAAACACTCAAAGAAGGGGATGGACGCAGTCACAGAGAAGCCATGCTAGTGAAGACAATGTAAACGATGGTGGGGGCAATGAAATGAGACACAGCTGACATCATAACGATGTTTAGGCCCCCTCTGGGGCTGACTAATTGCAGTCTACAGGAGGAGGGCTCCGACACCTGGATTTTGAAAAGGTTCTCCAGGCAGCTCTTATATACATTGACATTTAAGAATCACTTCTCTAGGGTAGAGGTTTTCAAACTTTCCTAAGCACAAAAAACTCCTCAAAGAAAGTGCTAGACCCCACCTCTAGATTTTCTAATTGAGTAGGTCTGGGGTGGAGCCTAATAACTTGCATTTTACCGAATTCCCAGATGATGCTAATGCTGCTGGTCCAGAGACCACTCTTTGAGAATCACTGCTGTCTAGTTCTAGGGCCAAGAGTTGATTTTAGATATAGAGAGGTTTATCCACAAATAGAATGGACTGCCTGGCAAGTGGAAGCTAGAATCACCGCCCCGTCACTGAAGACGCTCAAGCCAAGGACTGGGAAGGGGTGAAACCAGGTGGTCCTACGACCCTCTTATCTTAACAAATCTATGACTACTTGGCTGAAAACACACGAAGCAAAGTTAGATTGTTCAGTTTTAGTAATGATTTTTCCTTCAAACTAAAGGAGAAATTTAATTTCTAACTCAGTTATAAACTTAAAGGAATGCCTTTAAAAGTAGCATTGTAATTCCAGTGAAATTTCTGCAGTGTATTAGCAAGCCAATGGGTAAGTAGTTTGCTGTAATAGCACCCATGGAGAAGTGACTGATCCACTGAAAAACTTTTTTGCATTAGTAAATTTACTAGAGAGGGGTCCAACCTTGTCCTGGCAACACAGAGAAAGAATAAGCTGGTGTGAGAACAATA
>PVKP010009840.1:0-66743 GCA_004027715.1 Plecturocebus donacophilus | reverse complement strand
CGTCACATTCAGGTACACCTATCAAACGTAGATTAGGTCTTTTCACATAGTCCCATATTTCTTGGAGACTTTGTTCATTCCTTTTTACCCTTTTTTCTGTCATCTTGCCTTCTTGTTTTATTTCATTGAGTTGATCTTCGACCTCTGATATCTTTTCTTCTGCTTGGTCAATTCGGCTGTTGAAACTTGTGCATGCTTCACGAAGTTCTCGCGTTGTGTTTTTCAGCTCCATCAATTCACTTATGTTCCTCTCTAAGTTGTCCGTTCTCGTTAGGAGAGATCCAAGATGGCCGCGTAGCAGCAGCTCAGGATTGTAGCTCCCAGTGAAAGCGCAGAGAGCAAGTGGATGCCGCAATTGCAGATGAATTTTTGATGCCCACAGCCTGGGAGATTCCCGGCGAAGGAGCCACACGGGTCGCCAGCGCGACTCTTTTGGCCGGCACGGCGCTTCTCGGTACCAAGTGTACAGGACTGGATGCCCTTTTAGTCGGGCTCGGCTGGTCCCATCCCCACAAGGAGAACAGCAATTGGAAGCGCTGAGGACCGAGAACAAGCACAGCTGAACCCGGGAAGGCCCAGCTCTGTGGGGAAGGGGCACCCCCCGAAGGAAAACTAAGAAACAGAAAAAACTTCATCACCAACAAGCCGGACGTCCACTCAGAGACCCAATCTCAAAGTCGGCAATTACAAAGACAACAGGTGGATAAATCCACAAAAATGGGAAGAAACCAGTGCAAAAAGGCTGAGAACACCCGAAATCAGAATGCCTCTCCTCCTACCGGGGATCACAGCTCCTCATCAGCAAGAGAACAAGGCTCGACGGAGTATGAGTGCGATGAATTCACAGAATCAGGCTTCAGAAAGTGGATAATAAGAAACTTCTGTGAGCTAAAAGAACATGTTCTAACCCAATGCAAAGAAACTAAGAACCTTGAAAGATGAGTATTTTATTTTATAATTTCTGTTTAGGTGCCATCACTGGCTGTTATTAAAAAAGATTGCAAGCTAAAAAAAAGGGAGAAAAAGGTGATTACCAATAAATTGTTCAGAATACATGTTTTTTAACATAGCTTATTAGCATTTATTTCATATTTAGTGTTCACTGAGATTATAGCAATAGTCTCCTGCTTCCCGCAGACCACATTGTCACTCCCTCAAAAAATTATATATACATATATAATCTATATTATATGTATACTATAAATATAGTACCTATACTATTATATATAAAATATATGCATGTTTATATGTATAGAAAAAATATATTTTTATGTATAATTTTATATATACCTCTATACTTATAGAGATATATATATACACCATATATAGGTGTATATTTTTATTCCTAAGGGCTGTCAGATTGACCGTAGGGTGCATTTACCTTGGATGATTTGATTTTTGGGGTGTGTATGTGTGTGCATGTGGATATGTATGTGTTGTGTAAGAATTGTATTATCACTCTCTTGAATACAGTAAGACCAATTAGATTTAACACTTTGATTAGTTGGTCGATTTTATTCTATTTTTTTCTCCATAAAGATAAATGATTATCATGGACAACTGAAACTATCTACAGGTATCTCTATGTATATGGGTGTGTGTGCGTGTGTGTGTGTGTGTGTGTGTGTATAAAGCACATATATATTAGATGAAAACTCATCAGTTCCTACATTTAAAGGTGTACCTACATCTGTATCCAGATCAGATTTTTCAGCTTTCTCTCTTCTTTTACATCACATTGATGATTCCTCCCCTACCTATAAATTATTCCCTACCTGTGGTCTAAGTCCCACAGTAACGTCTCTGAAATTGTCACTTATTCATTTATTTCTGTCTTTCCTCTCTACTGCCTTTATCCCAGAAGCATTTAAATACTATCAAACGTCTCCTGCGTTGAAAATAATTAACGTCACCCTCCTCCTATACCCACTAGCTATTGCCTATTCTCCTCCCACCTAAGAACTGGGCTCCTTCTAAGAGCTGTCAATCCATTCTGTCATCTCTTGGTCAACTTCTGTTGACTTCTCAAGTCTGGCTTCTGCCTTCATCGTGCCACTGACACTCCTCTCACATGCCAAATGCAGGATTTGACAATGTTCACCACTCACTTCCTTTAAAAAAAAATCCCCTTCAGCCAAGCGCGGTGGCTCACGCCTGTAATCTCAGCACTTTGGGAGGCCAAGGCGGGCGGAACACAAGAGGTCGAGACCATCCTGGCCAATATGGTGAAACCACGTCTCTACTAAAAATACAAAAATTAGCTGGACGTGGTGGCATGCACCTGTAGTTCCAGCTCCTCAGGAGACTGAGGCAGGAGAATAGCTTGAACCGGGGAGGCAGAGGTTGAGCGAGTGGAGATCGTGCCACTGCACTTCAGCCTGGGAGGCAAAGTGAGACTCCGTCTCAAAAAAAAAAAACCAAAAAACCTTCTGCCTGTGGCTTCTGGATCAGGTCCCCAGGCTATTCTAGGTTATAGTCTCTGTGTTGACATACTTCTTTTTATAAATATATATGTGCATGTGTGTGTGTGTGTATAATTGCGTTTTAGGTTCTGGGGTACCTATAAAGAACATGCAGGATTGTTGCATAGGTACATACATGGCAATGTGGTTTGCTGCCTCCATCCCCGTCACCTATATCTGGCCTTTCTCCCCATGTTATCCCTCCCCAACTCCCCACCCCCCACTGTCCCTCCCCTAGTCCCCCTGACAGACCCCAGTGTGTGATGCTCCCCTCCCTGTGTCCATGTGTTTTCATTGTTCAACACCCGCCTATGAGTGAGAACATGCGGTGTTTGATTTTCTGTTCTTGTGTCAGTTTGTTGAGAATTATGATTTCCAGGTTCATCCATGTCCCTACAAAGGACATAAACTCATTGTTTTTTATGGCTGCATAGTATTCCATGGTGTATATGTGCCACATTTTTCCTGTCCAGTCTATCATCGATGGGCATTTGGGTTGGTTCCAAGTCTTTGCTATTGTAAACAGTGCTGCAGTGAACGTTGCTGTGCCATGTGTCCTTATAATAGATAGATTTATAATCCTTTGGATACATACCCAGTAATGGGATTGCTGGGTCAAATGGAATTTCTATTTCTATGTCCTTGAGGAATCACCATACTGTCTTCCACAATGGTTGAAGTAATTTACACTCCCACCAACAGTGTAAAAGTGCTCCTATTTCTCTACATCCTCTCCAGCATCTATTGTCTCCAGTTTTTTTAATGATCACCATTCGAACTGGTGTGAGATGGTACCTCAATGTAGTTTTGATTTGCATTTCTCTAATGACCAGTGATGATAATTTTTTTCATATTGGCCTCATATATGTCTTCTTTTGAAAAATGTCTGTTCATATCCCTTGCCCACTTTTGAATGGGTTTGTTTTTTTCTTGTAAATCTGCTTTAGTTCTTTGTAGATTTTGGATATAAGTCCTTTATCAGATGGGTAGATTGCAAAAATTTTTTCCCATTCTGTTTGTTGCTGGTTCACTGTAATGATTGTTTCTTTTGCTGTGCAGAAGCTCTGGAGTTTAATTAGATCCCATTGGTCTATTTTGGCTTTTGTTGCCAATGATTTTGGTGTTTTAGTTACGAAGTTCTTGCCTATGCCTATGTCCTGAATGGTTTTGCCTAGGTTTTCTTCTAAGGTTTTTATGGTGTTAGGTCTTATGTTTAAGTCTTTAATCCATCTGAAGTTAATTTTAGTGTAAGATGTCAGGAAGGGGTCCAGTTTCTGCTTTCTGCACATGGCTAGCCAGTTTTCCCAACACCATTTATTAAACAGGGAATCCTTTCCCCATTGCTTGTTTTTGTCAGGTTTGTCAAAGATCAGATGGTTGTAGATGTGTGGCATTGCCTCCAAGGCCTCTGTTCTGTTCCATTGGTCTACATCTCTGTTTTGGTACCAGTACCATGCTGTTTTGATTACTGTAGCCTTGTAGTATAGTTTGAAGTCAGGTAGTGTGACTTCAAAAAGCCTCCAGCTTTGTTCTTTTTGCTTAGAATTGACTTGGCTATGCGGGCTCTCTTTTGGTTCCATGTGAAGTTTAAGGTGGTTTTTTTCCAGTTATGGGAAGAAGGTCATTGGTAGCTTGGCGGGGATAGTGTTGAATCTGTAAATTACTTTGGGCAGTATGGCCATTTTCACGATATTGATTCTTCCTAACCATGAGCATGGAATGTTTCTCCATCTGTTTGTGTCCTCTCTTATTTCGTTGAACAGTGATTTATAGTTCTCCTTGAAGAGGTCCTTTACATCCTTTGTAAGTTGTATTCCTAGGTATTTTATTCTCTTTGTAGCAATTGTGAATGGGAGTTCACTGATGATTTGGCTCTCTGTTTGTCTGTTATTGTGTTATAGGAATGCTTGTGATTTTTGCACATTGATTTTGTATCCTGAGATTTTGCTGAAGTTGCTTATCAGTTTCAGGAGATTTTGGGCTGAGACGATGGAGTCTTCTAAATATACAATCATGTCGTCTGCAAATAGAGACAATTTGACTTCCTCCTTTCCTAACTGAATACCCTTTATTTCTTTTTCTTGCCTGATTGCTGACTAGAACTTCCAATATTATATTGAATAGGAGTGGTGAGAGAGGGTATCCTTGTCTAGTGCCAGATTTCAAAGGGAATGCTTCCAGTTTTTGCCCATTCAGTATGATACTGGTTGTGGGTTTGTTATAAATAGCTTTTATTATTTTGAGATACATTCCATCGATACCTAGTTTACTGAGAGTTTTTAGCATAATGGGCTGTTGAATTTTGTCAAAGGCCTTCTCTGCATCTATTGAGATAATCACATGGTTTTTGTCTTTGGTTCTGTTTATGTGGTGAATGCTTCTAAGTCTCCTACTGAGCTCATGTTTTTCTAGTTACCTGAATGGTCACCAATTCTCAGACTCCCTCTCTCAGCCTCTTGCTTTATGCCTTTCCCTGGTTCTCCTGAGAACCTCATTCATTCTTGCCTTTTCAGACCATCTCTATGCTAATGGTCCTAAGAGCTCAGTAGGAGACTTAGAAGTATGTCATCACCTCCCATTTTCTCCCTTTATTTGCAGCTCACAGAATTTCAAAAATCCAAAAGACACAATGGAAAGAGGAATTTAAAAAAATTATTTCTCACACCATAAGTTTGGAGCCAACTTTGAAGTTGTTTTATTTCCCCAAAACTTTGTAGCATTTATGCATCTAAACATTGCATTACAGGCTTTGGTTGTGAAGATCTTGATAAAAGCAGAATTCTCTGATCAGAATTTGTTTTAAACTGGAGATTAAATTCTCAACAAACTACTTATTATGTATTTAGTAATATAACAAGGGGTCTTGGATAATGTTGACTTTGAGTTGAATTATCAAATGTGGAATCTGGGTAACGAGTGTGTAGGGACACATTATCTAGCATAAGTTTCAGTTTTCCATAATAAAAGGTTTCTTTTTCATTTCTACCCTCATAGTGCTTACATGCTACTTTACGAAATAATCACAAAATTCTCAATTCAAGGAAATTGAACCAAAAATTAACCTAATCCTATCACCTTTCCATGGGACTAGAGAAACAAAGTGACTTTTTCATATTTCCTGGTATCTTTTACAAAAATATTGATGAAAATGACAGCGTGTAGACCCATGTATTACATATGAAATTCAACCAGAGCTGACTGTATACTGAGCCCTTACCAAGGGTCAAGAGAGTTGAGATGAACCATTTGTGCAAAATTCATACTATAGCCTTTGAACCAGTGAACATTATCTAGAATAATGTAGAACATGTAGGGCAGCCATCTTTAAGATTCGCTATAAAAATAGCAGAGGAAAGAGCACACCACAAAAGCCTTCCATGCCTGAAAACATGTATCTCTGAATTGGCTTTGAAAAGGTGACAGCTTTGGGTTTTGTGCTTTTAGGAACACCTCGTTTAAAAACGAAGGTGCTGGCATGTGCATTGAACACCTTCCCAAATGTTGCCTGCTTGAGTATCTTAAACATTTGTATCAACATCAGTGCCTGCAGTGGCCTGAACGGTGGCACCCAAAAAGATACGCATCCAGTATTCTCTGTCTGGGTTCTCAGTGCGATTACATGTTCTGGACTCTCAATGCAACCACCTGCATCCTTTGAGGAAAGGGTCTGAGTTTGGAGACAGACACACAAAGGAGAGATACACATAAGAGGAGTAGGTGATCCGAAGTTGTAGCAGGGAGAGACACAGCCACAGGCCAAGGAACAGCTGCAGCCACCAGAAGCTGGAAAAAGAAAGGATCACATTCATTCCGAGAGCCTCTGGGGAGTAAGGCTCTGGTGATACCTTGATTTCAGACTTCTGGTCTCCCGAATTGGAGGAGAGGAGTAATTTCTGTTGTTTTTAGCCACCTGGTGTGTGCTGATGTGTTCTGGAAGCCCTGGGAAACTAACACAGTGCTATGTTTCTTTCCTTCTGTTAAAGCTCCTCAGCTCTACAACATGCTACTGGCCACTACCTTACAGTCGAAGAGAATTTGTGTCTCTAATAACACGATGACAGACTTTAAGAGGATTCGTTCAAGAACTTATTTGCATGAAGCAAAGATTCAGTCTTAGAGTTTTCAATATTCCTCATACGACACTACGCGAAGGTCCCTGACTACTGACTGCATGAGCCTCAGTGTGGGAGGGATGTGGAGTGAGTGCTTAACATCTGCAGAGAGAGCAGGGCTCACTTAAACACTTCCTGATCCGTATCGTGAGCAGTGTTACTGCTGCTGTCATGGGCACAGCTGAAGACCGGCCCGACGACTGTCCGCAGCTCAGAAGGAGGCTTGATGGCATTCTGAAACAGGACTGCCTCTGTCATTTACAGGGAGCTGTGAAAAATAAAAAGGTAGGGCTTCTTGTTCAAACTATCCAGAATACAAAACAGCAGAGAATTAAGTCAAGTACAGGGCTCTTCTGAGAATGGGACCCTGTGCAGCTGAATAGATCAGATGTCCATGGAACCAGCTGTGCTTGGACATATTCAGTCCAAGGAGAGACATTTCCAGTTCAGGGAAAAACCTTCAGAGATAACTCTTCCAGTAAAAAACAAAAGGCGGGGGTTGGCTGGAGAGTGAAGCAAGCTTCCCCTATATCAGTGTGGTAGAGACGCAGGGGCAGAATACCCTGGCCTCTGATGGAAGACAGAACCTCTCAGAGCAGAATGAGAGGCAGCAAGCCACAGTACAGCTACCAAATAATTAGAGACGGCGATGGGAAATAAATGAAGCTGAAACTCGGCCTGGTGATAGGTATCAGAGGAGAGAAGAGCGCCTTAGCAACGAAATTAACAAAGGCTCTAATCTAGCCTTGAGCAAGCAAATTTATTAACGAGCTAAATATAGGTAGATATTAGTGCACAGTAACAATAGCAAACACATTAGTATGTATATGCTAACATATTGAAATTTATGTACATATACATGCATATCTATCTTCTAGCCATTTTCTCCTTATTATCTTTGTCCCAAAGCATTTAAATACTGCCAAATATTATATATTACATGTGCATTCTACTATTTCATATATATTAGTATATAATACTAATTATGTAATATATTTAATATTTTATAAAGTTATATATAAATTATCTTATACAATATATGATTATGTATGTAATACATGTGTATTTTATACTATGGAGGGACCTCATAGAAGCACTGAAGGAAGCATTTAGATCAATGTATCTTTTTTTTAACTTATATCTTAGGTTTGGGGGTACAAGAGAAGGTTTGTTACTCAGGTAAAAACGTGTCGTGGGAGTTTGTTGTACAGAGAATTTCCTTACCTGGGTGCTAAGCCCAGTATTCAATAGTGACCTTTTCTGCTCCTCTCCCTCCTCCCACCCGCCACCCTCAGGTAATCCCCAGTGTCTGCTGTTTCTTTCTTTGTTTTTTGGTTTCTCTCTCTCTTTTTTTTTTCTTTTTTTGAGGCACAGTTTTACTCTGTCACCCAGGCTGGAATGCAATGACACGATCTCGGCTCACTGCAACCTCCACCTCCCAGGTTTAAGTGATCCTTGCACCTCAGTCTCTGAGTAGCTGGGATTACAGGCATGCACCCACCACCTGCCTGGTTAATTTTTGTATTTTTAGTAGAGACAGGTTTTCACCGTGTTAAGCAGGATGATCTCAATATCCTGACCTCGTGATCTACCTGCCTCAGCCTCTCAAAGTGCTGGGATGACAGGCGTGAGCCACTGTGCCCAGCCATTTTTTCCTTCTTTGTGTTTATAAGTTCTCATCATTTAGCTCCCACTTATAAGTGAGAACATACAGTAGTTGGTTATCTGTTCCTATGTTAGTTTGCTAAGGGCAATAGTCTTCAGCTCCACCCATGTTCTCTCAAAAGACATGATTTCATTTTTTATGGCTCTATAGTATTTTATGGTATATATATGTATATATACCATATTTTTCTTTATCCAGTCTGTCACTGAAGGGCATTTAGGTTGACTTCACATCTTTGCTATTGTGAATAGTGCTGAAATGAACATTCGTATGCCTATGTCTTTATGGTACAATGACTTTTATTTCTCTGGGTATATATCCAGTAATAGGATTGCTGGGTCAAATGGTAGCTCTGTTTTCAGATCTTTGAGGAATCGCCATACTGCTTTCCACAATGGTTGAACTAACTTACCCTCCCACCAACAGTGTATATGTGCTCCATTTTCTCCACAACCTTGCCAGCATCTGTGATTTTTTTTTATTTTTTCATAATAGCCATTCTGACTGGATTGGGACGATATCTCATTGTAGTTTTGATTTGCATCTCTTTAATGATCAATGATATTGAACTTTTATTCATCTGCTTGTTGTCTGCATGTATGTCTTCTTTTGAGAAGTGTACATTCATGTCCTTTGCCCACTTTTTCATGGGGTTGTTAGTTTTTCTCTTATAAATTTGCTTAAGTGCCTTATAGATGCTGCATATTAGACCTTTGTCAGATGTCTAGTTTGCAAGTTCAGTTAGATCCCACTTGTCAATTTTTGCTTTTAGTTGCAATTGCTTTTGGTGTCTTTGTCATGAAATCTTTGCTTGTTCTTATGTCCAGGATGGTATTGCCTAGGTTGTCTTCTAGGGTTTTGATAGTTTTGAGTTTTACATTTAAGTCTTAAATCTACCTTGAGTTGACTTTTGTGTGTGGTCTAAGGAAGTGGTCCAGCTTCAATCTTCTGCATACGGCGAGCCAGTTATCTCACCACCATTTATTCAATAGTCAGTCTTTTTCCCATTGCTTGTTTTCGTCAGCTTTGTCGAAGATCAGAGGGTCATAGATGTGCAGACTTATTTCTGGGCTCTCTATTCTGTTCTGTATGTGCCCGTTTTTATACCAGTGTCATGCTGTTTTGGTTACTGTAGCCTTTGTAGTATAGTTTGAAGTTGGGTAACATGCCTCCAGCTTTGTTCTTGAATCTTAGGACTGCCCTGTCTATTTAGGCTCTTTTTCAGTCCCATATCAATTTTAAAATAGTTTTTTCTAGTTCTCTGAAGAATGTAATTGGTAGTTTGATACAAATAGCATTGCATCTGTAAATTGCTTTGGAGAGAATACTCATTTTAATGGTACTGATTCTTTGCATCCACTAGCATGGTATGTTTTTCCATTTGTTTATGTCTTCTCTGATTTCTTTGAGCAGTGTTTTTTTAATTCTCTTTGTAATTTGTAATTGAACCGTATTTTGCAATTCTTTCACCTCCCTAGTCAGCTGTATTCCTATGTATTTTATTCTTTTTGTAGTCATTGTGAATGGGATTGTCTTTCTGATTTGTCTCTAGATTTGGCTGTTGTTGGTATATAGGAATGATAATGATTTTTGTACATTGATTTTGTACCCTCAGACTTTGTTGAAGTTGTCCGTCAGCTGGAGGAGCTTTGAGGCCAGGACTATGACATTTTCTAGATATAGAATCATGTCATCTATGAATAGATATTTTGACATCCTCTCTTCCTTTTTGAATGCCCTTTATTTCTTTCTCTTGCCTGATTGCTCTGGCTAGGACTTCCAATACTATGTTGAATAGCAGTGGTGAGAGAGGGCATCCTTGTCTTGTGCTGGTTTTCAAGGGGAATGCTTCCAGCTTTTACCCATTCAGTATAATTTTGGCTGTTGGTTTGTCATAGATGACTCTTATTATATTGAGGTATATTCTTTCACTATCTAGTTCTGCATATGTTGATGGAGAGTTTTTAACATGAAGTGGTGTTGAATTTTATCAAAAGCGTTTTCTACATCTATTGAGATAATCATGTGGTTTTTGTCTTTCGTTCAGTTAATATAATGAATCACATGTATTGATTTGCATATGTTGTACCAGACTTGCATCCTGAAGATGAAGCCTACTTGATCCTGGTGGATAAGATTTTTGATGTGCTGCTGGATTTGGTTTGGCAGTATTTTATTAAGAATTTTTGCATCAATGATCATCAAGGATATCGGCCTGAAATTTTCTTTTTTTTGTTATGTCTCTGCCAGGTTTTGCTAGGAAGATGATGCTGGCCTCATAAAATGAGTTGGAAAGGAGTCCCCCTTCCTCAGTTTTTTGGAATAGTTTCTGTAGGAATGGTACCGCTCTTTTTTGTACATCTGATGGAATTCAGCTGTGAATCTGTCTGGTCCTGGGCTTTCTTTGGATAGTAGGCTATTTATTACTGATTCCATTTCAGAGCCTGTTATTGGTCTGTTCAGGGAATGAATTTCTTCCTGGTTCAGCCTTGAGAGGGTATATGTGTTTAGGAATTTAGCCATCTCTTCTAAGTTTTCCAGCTTTTGTATCTTATATGTAATTCTATGTTATATGTATAGGATACTAAGGAGGGACCTGATGGAAACACTGAAGGAAGCATTCAAATCAACGGATTTTTAAAAAAAAAAAAAATTTTTGAGACAGAGTCTTGTTCTGTCCCCCAGGATGACTGCAGTGGCGCAATCACAGCTCACTGCATCCCCCAACTCCCTGGCTCAAACAACCTTCCCACCTCAGCCTCCCAAGTAGCTAGGACTATAGGCGTGCACCACCACACTTGGCCAATTTTTATTTTATTTTATTTTTTATAGAGGCGGGATCTTATTACATTGCCCAAGCTGGTCTTGAACTCTTGAACTCAAGCAGTCCTCCCACCTTGGCCTCCCAAAGTCCTGGGGTTATAAGCGTGAGCTATTGCACCTAGCCTAAAAATAATTTATTTTTAATTTTTATGGGTCCATAATAAGTGTATAAATTTATAGGGTACATGAGCTATTTTGACACAGGCATACAATGCATAATGATGACATCAGAGTAAATGAGGTATCCATCACCTCAAGTATTTACCCTTCCTCTGTGTTACAAACAATCCAGTTATACTCTTCTTTTAAAGGTACAGTAAATTACTGTTGACTGTAGTCACCCTGTTCTACCACAAAATACAAGATCTTATTCATTCTGTATAGTTATATTTTTGCATCCATTAACCATCCCCACTTCCCCCAACTCCACTCCCACTATTCTTCCCAGCCTCCTTCTATTCTCTGTCTCCATGAGTTCAATTATTTTAAGTTTTAGCTCCCACAAATGAGTGAGAACATGCAAAGTTTGTGTTCCTGGATTATTTCAGTTAAAATAATGACCTCCAGTTCCATCTGTGTCCTTGCAAATGACAGAATCTTATTCTTTTTTATGGCTGAATAGCACTCCATAGTGTGTATTACCAGATCTCCTTATCCATTCATCTGTTGATAAACACTTAGGTTGCTTTCAAATCTTGGCTGTGGTGAATAGTGCCTCAATGAACATGGGACTGTAGACCTCTCTTTAATATAGTGATTTCCTTTCTTTTGAGTATATATCTAGTAGTGGGATTGCTGGATCATGTGGTGGTTCTTTTTTTAGTTTTTTGAGAAACCTCCAAACTGTTCTCCATAGTGGTTATACTGATCTACGTTCCCACCAACAGTGTACAAGGGTTCCCTCTTCTCCACATCCTTTCCAGCATTCATTATTGCCTGTCTGTTGGATATAAGCCATTTTAACTGGGGTGATATCTCACTGTAGTTTTGATTTGCATTTCTCTGATAATCAGTGATATTGAGCAGGTTTTTATATACCTGTTTGCCATTCGTATGTCTTCTCTGGGAAATGTTTATTCAAATCTTTTGCCCATCTTTTAATTGGATTATTAGATTTTTTTCTTATTGAATTGTTTGAGCTCTTTATGTATTCTGATTATTAATCCCTGGTCAGACGGATAGTTTGCAATTATTTTCTTCCATTCAGTGGGTTGTCTCTTTGCTGTTTGTTTCCTTTGCTTTGCAGAGGGCTTTTTACTTGATATGACCTCATTTGTCCATTTTCACTTTTGTTGCCTATGCTTGTAGGCTATTACTCAAGAAATCTTTGCTCAGATCAATGTCCTGAAGAGTTTCCCCCAGTGTTTTATTTAGTAGTTTCATAGTTTGAGGCCTTAGATTTAAGTCTTTAATATGTTTTGATTTGATTCTTGTGTATGGCCAGACATAGGGATCTAGTTTCGTTTTTCTGCATGCAGCGATCTGGTTTTCCCAGTACCGCTTACTGAAGAAACAAGTCCTTTCCCAAATGTGTGTTCTTGGCACATTTGCCGAAAATGAGTTCACTACAGATGTATGGATTTGTTTCTGGGTTTTCTAGTCTTAAGCCAGTGGATTTTATCATGGCTCAAAAACAGAAACAATGAGAGAAATAAGCAGTAGAGAAATAAGTTCTAAAGAACTTGCTGAATACAAGAAGTGGATTCTAGGACAAATCTGAATTGAAATGCTTCTATATCATATCTTACTTAGGGTTTTCACTAATTATTTAATTAGAAGACAAATGAGTTTATTATCATATCCAATAATGTTTTAAAGTCTTATAGCAATTTAAGCTTTCGTTAACTTTCTAGTAAAATGAATGAATTTATACCACATAGTATAATTCAATCATACCCAATCAAACTTTTAGTCATCTCAAAATGCCATGAGATTTTTTTTTAATGTGTAATCACAGTTACAGAGAGCAACATAGATTACTGTATAAATTCTGCCATCAAAGTCTAACATTCCACAATAAGCAACTCCAGGAAACAAGAGCCCTTTACAGAATGTTATCACAACCAAAAGTGTATTTCTATCTTGGCACCGTATTTCACCAAACACAGGGGAGGATACAATGAAGAGTCAAACAAAGACCTTACCTCAGAGAGCTTCCACTCCAGGAACCAAAACCAATATAGGTACTTCTATATCTACATATCTACCTGTAACTATATCTATAAGAAAATTGGTAAAGTCCAATGGAGACTGAAATTTAGAAGCTCAAATAAATAATCTCAATACTCCTTGAATACTTCTTTTGTCTGTTTATATAGTGACACATCTTCACGATGAGCCTTCTGCTGGCTCACCAGAGCCCAGTTACATTTTCAATAATCGAAATCCTTTTGCCTCTCATTCTCTCAGAGGAAATCACCATCTTACTAATAGCTAACACTGACTGAGCACTCTCCTAATTCCTGGCATGAATTATCTCATTTAGTACTTATAAAAATGCACAAGGGAAGTACTTTAATGTTTGCATTTTACAATTGAATAAATTGAGGTCCAGGGAGTTTAGGAAATTTGTCCAACATCACGGGTAATAGGTGGAGGAGTCAGCATTTGGGACTGTGCACAGCTTGAACTCTCATTCTGCCTCTTGTACTGCCTCTGGATTAGGGAGAGCAGCTGCACTCCCAGTAGGTAAAACATTGTAACACATGTGCCAGAGTGAGAATTACTGCTTAGAACTGGGCCCCAAGTACAGTAAATTATCAGAATTTGCATTCTGGATACAGCTTCTTTCAGTGCTTCCCTACCCTCCCTTTTATGTATCTTACGTAATTCCCATCTCGTACAACCTGGCCTCAGTATTTAGATTGTCCTTTCACTGTGTTGTAGGGGGTTTTTTTGTTGGATAGAAAATTTGATTACTGATTATGTACTTTCCCAGGGTTTACTTACAGCATTGACAATTTCCCAGTGAAAGAATTGCTTCAGCTCACATGCAGCATTTTCCTGGGAGTGGATTGCGGATGAGAGTTCTGTTCACATAATCTTGCACCTTCCTTATTCTTGCTAGAGGGCTTGGTTCTGACTTCCCACCTTTGAGGCCGCATCCTCTCCATTTCCCAAGATTCTCCTCCTTCCAGGTGCTATAAACCACCATTCTAAAAGTCTGAACCCTTGAACTCCTGTGGCAGGTAATCAAGAGAGGAATTATTCATTTAGTCCAAGCTGAACATAAATTCCCCTATTCTGTAGAAGAACATCAACAGGGTAACACCCATATCATGCCTTTAAATACTTTTGGTCTGAAGAATCCTGGAATTAATACTGTCTACTCATGTTATTCTCAACATCACCTATGTTACCTTTATCATGTATATTTGTCTTCTTGTTAAAATGAAGATATGTAAAAATGCTGCTCAAGTATAAATGATCAACATACACACATACACACACAAGATTCCTTCTAGAATGCATGTACTTATGCCAAGTAAGAGTTAGCAAAATGAGAGTAAAATGTGTAGAGTTCTGATATGTTGGAGGAATTCTTCAGAGAATGGAATATGGCCCCAAATTCCACCTGTAAACTGGCAACTTTGATTCACAAACAAGAAAACAGAGTAATATACTCACATAACTAACACTACCCAAAGACTGTAAAAAGTAGGCCAGGCATGGTGACTCAAGCCTGTAATCCCATCACTTTAGGAGGCCGAGGAGGGCAGATCATGAGGACAGGAATTTGAGACCAGCCTGACCAATGTGGTGAACCTGTGTCTACTAAAAATACAAAAATTCGCTGGGTAAGGTGGCACATGCCTGTAATCTCAGCTACTCAGGAGGCTGAGGCAGGAGAATCACTTGAACCCAGGAGAGGGAGGTTGCAGTAAGCAGAGATTACACCCTTGCACTCCAGCCTGGGCAACAGAGCAAAACTCCATCTCAAAAAAAAAGGTAAAGCAATATCTAACGTAATTAGTACATCTACGAGTAAACAATCCTTTGTCTTTTTATTACATTGGTGTTCTTAACCATTGGTGTTTGAGGGCCTTAACCACTGGAGTTTCAAGGCTTCAATATTTCAAATATTCTGTCTAGAAAATCTTAACATAAAAATATACTGTCATTCAGCTTTTTCATACCCTTGATCATTTATTCTCTTAACTTTTTTTATTTTGACCTTCATTTTGATTCATTCCTTTAAGTATTTCAAACTCATCTTACTGAAGGTACCCTCTTCCCTGATTCCACATCTCAAAGCAAATGAATACACACACACACACACACACACACACACACACACACACTCCAAGATGACAAAGGATGAATCCAAATTCACAAGAACAATCAATAGCAAAACAGACACACTTAAGTACAAATATTTTTACATTCTAATTCAACCCATGTTCTGCCCACTGAACCATGCTACTCCAGTAGGACATTTAGTACATTGTTACTGATCAGCAATTGCCAAATGTTTAAATACCAGTAAAAATAGTTTTGTGTTCAACCTACGAATGATACACAGATCAAAGCAAAACTGCCTCCAACCTCTCCATTATTATCCCATCTATTGTTCCCAATTCAATGCTGTAGCTAGCTAACGCAAATCAGCCTTTCCTGGTGGGTATATTACCTTTCTATCACAGCCGTACTTCCCACAGCAAGAATAGGAATCCTGACTAAAGCAAATCCCAGTGTTACCATTCTGGAAAGAGGGGCTTGAATGCAGGCAGCCACCAGTACCGGTATCTCCTGCCAGGTGGAAGCACAGCACTGTGTCACAGGACCTCTCAACAAAGACATGTTTGGTTACCTCCTGACACACAGGGTCAGATGGGATTCATCAGCTATTCATTAAATGTTACCACAGTTCATTTTCTCTGCCTACATCAGGCTTCCTCTATCTGGAATTTTCTCAGATGAACTGAGCTTTTAGCAGCAACAACTCTACTTCCAAATCATCAGTTTATTACAGGGTTTAGTCACCAAAATAGGTGCAGTTAAAAACATATTCAAATGGTATATTTTTGATGTCTGCATAGATGCCTTATTCTAGTAACTGTTCTACTGTATTGAGAGAAAGCAGAGAAAGAGTATTTCAAGGAGGAAATAAATTGATCATTATAAAACTTTGAGGCCAGGAGAGCCTCAATTCCAACTTCTGTCTTATAGAACAGAAAACTGAGGTGCGGAGAAGTGGAGGCACTTTCAGGTCACACGAGAAAACCAGACTAACATCTCAAACTGAAACTGAGGCCCCAGACTCTCTGTAGAGTCATTTTCATCTCACACTTTTCATCGTGCACAATATGCTGCCTCTTCTTGGCACTAACCACATGAAGCAGCCGCTGTCAACCACCAGTCATCAGCCATCAGCACGTGACTCACATGAGGTGCTGGCTTTTATTCTCATTTTCAGCTATTTATTTTCTTTATATTAAGTAATGAAGATAGAAAGTAATACAATAATTCTTGGAAGTTCTATTTCCTATTCTTATTCACAAAACGAGTGAACAAGTATAAAGCTCTTATTACAGGGGATATAGATAAAAGCAACCAGAACCCTTAGCAACAGATTGGCTTTTTAAAAAAAAACTAATATGACCACTTTTTTAACCATGTTAATTATCCACAAGGCTGTTGACTTAAAAAAATAAATTAAAAAAAATAATAATATGAGATATTTTAAAAGTCTTTCTTTCATTGCTAAGCATTATGATATCAGAATAGTATTAGGCATCTTTTTATTCTCTAATTTAGAAAGAAAAAATTAAATTAGCATTAACTGACCTGGTTACAGGATTTAGTTGGTATCATGGGAAGCATGGCATAGCACCGTGGTTCTCAGTCTCAGCTGCACATCTGAATCACCTGAGGAACTTTTAAAATCTCCATAGCCAAGTCATAGTTAAAACTCGTTTTGTTTTGTTTTTTTATTCTATAGAGTTGGGATCAAACCATCAGTAGTTTCAAAACTCTCCAAGAAATTTCAATCTGTAGCCAAGTCTGATAATCACTGGCATAACTACAAGCTTTGCATAAAACATATACAAGATTGAATCCTGCATCTGGCCCTAACTTTATAAACTTGGGCAAGTTTATTATCACTCTGTGCCTCACTTTCTTATTCAGTAATAAGATGGTGATGACTGACGATGATTATGACGATGATACTTACCTTGTAGTGTTGTTATGTGGATCACTGTTAAGGTGCATAAATCTCTCATACAGCACATGACAAAAGACGGGTAGGCAACTAATGTTAGATACTAGTTTACACAGAAATTCTGTTTCCATTTGTGGCAGAATAGCTCATAACAGACTAAATCTCCTATAATAATTATGAACTCCAGACAATTATTTTTTAAAAATTGTTTGAAGAAACTGGTGTACAATCCAAAGCAGGCAGAAACTGAAGGAGCACAGTAGGTGAGCTCTGTAATGAGTTGGCTTTTTCCCTGATAATACGATCAGGCTCACGGCACTGCAAAGAGAAAATGAAAATCAACCAAGAAACATCATCCTATCGGGAAAAAGACATGAAGATTGAAGTTCAGAGATTCTAGCAGAACATGAAATTGGAAAAAAAAAATTCAGAAAAAAGGGAAACACAGAGGGAATATTGCCAAATCTGCATACAAACTCTCCTCAAATCCTTGGCTTTTGCCTAAGCTGTCTATTTTTATGGTGAGAATCTAAGCAATTCAGAAGAAAGCAGGACCTGAAAGGATAAAGAACTGAGAAACTATTTCAGCAGCTACCTAGTGACTCTCCAGTCTACAGCTTAAGTCTGGTGAGGCTAGAGGGGCTTGATAAATACCTTTGCTGTTCATTAAGTCTCTACAAGGAGCACACATTAGGAGTAAGAAACACATATCATGACTAAAGTCTATGGCACAGAACTAGAGGGAAAACTAAAGCAGATGCCCATTCAAAAACTCTAAAACCAAGCCTCCAAGAGATCAAAGGAGTATGCCAGTAATTTAGCAGCCTTCCAAGCAAAATGTAACACTCTTTATAAAAAGATAACAGAAGGCTGGTTTATCATCGTAAATGTTTATCATCCAATCAAAAATTGCGAGTCATACATAAACACATGGAAATATGACCCACAACTAATGGAAAAAAGATAGTAAATAGGAACAGACCCTCAGACTGGTGATATTGACTTTGATGTTAAAATTAGCAAAGGCTATAAAACAGTTAGTAGAATTCTGATTAAAAATTTAGGGGAAAAGGGGGACAAAATAGATGAACAGATGGGGAATCTCAGCACAGATGTAGAAATTTAAAAGAAAAAAACAAATTGTAAAAAATATAAAACTGAAAATACATAATCATAAATAAAAAGTTTGTTAAATCAGTTTAAGTGGAGGCTAGACCTACAGAAAAAAAGAATAAACAAATTCACTTAAAAACAGAAATACAGAAAAAAAGAAATTCGCACATAGGAACAGAGCATACAAAACCTGTGGGACAATATTTTATCATCTAACATATGTGTAACTGAGGTCCCAGAAAGAGATTAGAAAGAAATGGAAGAAATACTTGAAGAGGAAATGGCTAAAACCTATTCTAAAACTGATAAAAATACATCAGTAGATCCAAAACATTTGCAAATTGCAAGCAGGACAAACACAAAGATAAACCCATCTAGGAACCTTTTGGGCAAACTGGCGAAAACTGGTAATTAAAATAAAATATCTTAAAAAACAGTTTAAAAAATTATGCATTACATTCAGGGTAACAGCAATAAATATGATGGTTGACTTCTTATGAGAAAAAAAGAAGATAATGAAATGATATCTTTAAAATTCTAAATAAAAAATGTTAACTGTTCATTTTTCAAAAAGGAAGGTGAATTAAAGCCACTTTCAGACAATAGCTGAGAGAATTTTGTTGCAAGCAAAACCTCACTACTAGAAATGTTAAAGCAAGTTCCTCAGGATGAAGGAAATGACACCAGATGAAAAGTCCAATCTGTGGAAAAGAATACAAGAGTATCTGGGTGCAGTGGCTCATGCCTGTATGGGAGGCCAATGTGAGCAGATCATTTGAGGCCAGAGGTTCAAGACCTGCCTGGCCAACATGGCAAAACCCCATCTCTGCTAAAAATTACAAATATTGGTGAGGCCAAGATGGCCAACTAGAAACAGTGGCATTCAGTCCCTCCCATAACAGAAAGCCATAATAAGCGTGTGAATCCTTCACGAGCTACCAAAGTATCCAGGCTCTCTCATCAGAACTGACTAGAGGCTGATGTGACCCAGGGAGAGGAGGAAGAACAGTGTGATGCAGCAGCCACAATGGGCAGGGGAGTGAGCGTGCTACCCAGCCAGGGGAACCATGCTTTTTCCGTAGAACCGTGCAACCCGTGGATAGGAAGATTCCACTTGCAAACACATGCCACTGGCGCCTAGCATCCCGACCCCAGAACGCGCAGATTCTCAACACCATCTCAGCTGGAATCTGCTTAAGCCCATCCAACTCCCTGGGGGAGGAGCAACCAGCACCACAGCTGAGGCTGCCTGCTGTCTAAGCCCTTTGAGCTCCTTGGGGGAGGAGCAGCAGCCAGCACTGGGACCTGCTAAGCTCCTTGGGTCGGGGAAGGGCGGCATCCATCTCTATAGCTCCAGGCAGGCTTTTCCCCTACTAGAACCAGGGAGGCTGGACGACTTGCTCCCAAGACTTGTATCCACAGCCCAACACACCGGCTGTGACAGTCAGCGGCCAGAGTGCCTCTTCAGGCCTGACCCTGACCCATACTTCCCCACTGGGCAGGGCTTCCCTGCAGGAACTCCTGTAACTCCAGCTAGAGGCTCAGGGAAATAACCTGAATCTCCCTGGGCCTGAACCACTGGGGGAAGGAGTGGCTGCAGTCTGTGAGCCAGCAGACTCAGCCTTTCCTCCCAGTAGTTCTGAGGAATCCGGACAGCCCAGACAAGTGAGTTTTCCCCCAGCGAAGCACACCCCCTCCACCAACGGACAAAGTGCTTTGTTAAATGAATCCTATTCTTTGTGCCACCGACCTGGATGAGACCTTCCAACAGGGGTGGTCAGAAGTGGTCCTACTGGCATCAGGTTGGTGTCCCTTGAGATCAGAGGTCCCAAAAGAAGGAGCACGCACACATCTTTGCTGTTCTCCAGCCTCCTTGAGTGACATCTCCAGGCATGGGAGTGAATCAGATGAATAGGGCGTGAAGTGAACTTCCATCAAACTGCAGCAACCCTACAGAAAAGGGACCTGACCATTGAAAGAAAAACAAGCAAGCAGAAAACAACAGCATCAACAGCAACAACAACAAAAAGCCCCCACAAAAACCCCATCCGAGGTCAGCTGCCTCAAAGACTGAAACTAGACAAACTCATGAAGATGAGAAAGAATCGATGAAGAAATGCTGAAAACCCAAAAGGCCAGAGTGCCACTTCTCCTCCAAATGATTGCAACATCTCTCCATCAAGGGCACAGGACCAGACAGAGGATCAGATGAACGAATTGCTGAATTGATAGAAGTATGGTTCAGAAATTGGGTAATAAAAAACCATGCTGAGCTAAAGGAGCATGTTCTAACCCAATGCAAAGAAGCTAAGAACCTTGATAAAAGGTTTGAGGAACTGCTAACTAGAATAATCAGCTTATATAAGAACATAAACATACTAATGGAGCTGAGAAACACAGCATGAGAACCTCGTGAAGCATACATAAGTATCAATAGCCAAATGGGCAAAGCAGAAGAAAAGATATCAGAGTTTGAAGACCACCTTGCTGAAATAAGACATGCAGACAAGACTCGAGAAAAAAGAATGAAAAGAATGAAGCCTCCAAGAAGTGTGGGACTTCATAAAAAGAGCAAACCTACAATTGATTGGAGTACCAGAAGGAGACAGAGAGAATGGAAACAAGCTGGAAAACACACTTCAGGATATTATTCAAGAGAACTTGCCCAACTGAGCAACACAGGCCAACATGCAAATTTAGGAAATACAGAGAACACCATTAAGATACTCCATAAGAAGATCAACCACAATATACATAATCATCAGATTCACCAAGATCAAAATGAAGGAAAAACTGTTAAGGGCAGCCAGAGAGAAAGGTCAGGTCACCTACAAAGAGAAGCCCATTAGACTAACAGTGGATATCTCAGCAAAAACTCTACAAGCCAGAGGAGATTAAGGGCCAATATTCAACATTCTTAAAGAAAAGAAATTTCATCCCAGAATTTCATATCCAGCCAAGCTAAGCTTCATAAGTGAAGGAGAAATAAAATCTTTTACAGACAAGCAAATGCTGAGGGACTTCATTACCACCAGGCCACCCTTCAAGAGCTCCTGAAGGAAGCACTAAATATGGAAAGGAAAAATTGGTACCAATTACTGCAAAAACACATGAATTAAAGACCAATGACCCTATGAGGAAAAATGTACAAAATAACCAAATAGCATCATGATGACAGGATCAAATTCACACATAAAAATTCTAACCTTAAATGTAAATGGGATAAATGCCCCCAATTAAAAGACATAGACTGGCAAATTGGATTACGCGTGAAGACCCATCGGTGCGCTGTATTCAGGAGACCCATCTCATGTGCAAAGACACACATAGGCTCAAAATAAAGGGATGGAGAAAGATTTACCAAGCAAATGGAAAACAAAAAGATCAAGGGTTGTAATCCTAGTCTCTGACAAAACAGACTTTAACAAACAAAGATTTAAAAAAAGAAAAAAAGAAGAACATTACATAATGGTAAAGGGAGCAATTCAACAAGAAGAACTAACTATTCCAAATATATATCCACCCTATACAGAAGCACTTGGATTCATAAAACAAGTTCTTAGAGACCTACAAAGAGACTTAGACTCCCACACAATAATAGTGAGACATTTTAACACTTCACTGTCAGTGTTAGATTAACAAGGCAGAAAATTAACAAGAATATTCAGGATTTGAACTCAGCTCTAGATCAAGTGGATCTAGTAGATGTCTACAGAACTCTCCCCCCCAAATCAACAGAACATATATTCTTCTCAGTGCCACATAGCACTTATTCTAAAATCAGCCACATAATTGGAAGTAAAAACTCCTCAGCAAATGCAAAAGAACTGAAATAATACAGTCCTCAGACCACAGTGCAATCAAATTAGAACTCAAAATTAAGAAACTCACCCCAAACCAGACAATTACATGGAAATTGAACAATCTGCTCCTGAATGACTCCTGGGTACATAATAAAATCAAGATAGAAATCAGGAAATTCTTTGAAACCAATGAGAACACAGAGAAAATGTACCGGAATCTCTGGGACACAGCTAATGCAGTGTTAAAAGGGAAATTTATAGCACTAAATTGCCACATCAGAAAGCTAGAAAGATCTCAAATCAACACCCTAACATCACAATTAAAAGAGGTAGAGAGGCAAGAGAAAACTAATCCAAAAGCTAGCAGAAGACAAGAAATAACTAAGATCAGAGAGTAATTGAAGGAGAGAGAGACAGAAAAAACCCTCCAAATAGTCAATGAATTCAGGAGTTAGTTTTTTGCAAAAAAAATAATAATAATAACAAAATAGATAGACTGCTAGCTAGACTAATAAAGAAGAAGAGAAGAAGAATCAAATAGACACAATAAAAAATGACATAGGGGATATCACCACTGACCCCATAGAAATACAAACTACCATCAGAGAATACTATAAACACCTCTGTGCAAATAAACTAGAAAATCTAGAAGAAATGAATAAATTCCTGGACATATAC
Organism: Plecturocebus donacophilus; assembly: GCA_004027715.1. Lineage (NCBI taxonomy): Eukaryota > Metazoa > Chordata > Mammalia > Primates > Pitheciidae > Plecturocebus > Plecturocebus donacophilus. Next base: position 43,923 of record PVKP010009840.1, on the reverse strand, counting down.
ACCCTAGCAAGACTAAACAAGGAGGAAGTCAAATCACTGAATAGACCAATAACAAGCTCTGAAATTGAGGCAGTACTTAATAGCCTACCAACCAAAACAAGCCCAGGACCAGATGATTTCACAGATGAATTCTACCAGAAATACAAAGAGGACCTGGTGCCATTCCTTCTGAAACTATTCCAAGCAACTGAAAAGGAGGAACTACTCCCTAACTCATTTTATGAAGCCAGCATCATGCTGATACCAAAACCAGGAAGAGACACAACAACAAAAGAAAACTTCAGGCCAATATCCCTGATTAACACTGATACAAAAATCTTCAATAAAATACTGGCAAACCAAATCCAGCAGCACATCAAAAAACTTATCCACCAGGATCAAGTCAGCTTCATTCCTGGGAGGCAAGGCTGGCTCAACATACACAAATCAATGAACATAATCCATCAAATAAACAGAACCAAAGAAAAAAACCACATGATTATCTCAATAGATGCAGAAAAGGCTTTGATAACATTCAGTATCCCTACATATTAAAAATTCTCAATAAACTAGGTATTGATGGAACATATCTCAAAATAACAAGAGCTATTTATGACAAACCAACAGCCAATATCATATTGAATGTGCAAAAACTGGAAGCATTCCCTTTGAAAACCAGTACAAGACAAGGATTCCCTCTCTCATCACTCCTATTCAACCTAGTGATGGAAGTTCTGGCCAGGGCAATCAGGCAAGAGCAAGAAATAAAGAGTGTTCAAATAGGGCAAGAGGAAGTCAAGTTGTCTGTGTGTGCAGACGACATGATTTTATATGTAGAAAACACCATCATCTATCTCAGCCCAAAAACTCCTTAAACTGATAAGCAACTTCAGCAGTCTCAGGATACAAAATCAATGTGCATAAATCACAAGCAATTTTTACACCAACAATAGACACACAGAGAGCCAAATCATAAATGAACTCCATTCACAATTGCTACAAAGAAAGTAAAATATCTAAGAATACAGCTAACAAGAAATGTGAAGGAACTCCTCAAAGATAACTACAAACCAGTGCCCAAGGAAATAAGAGAGGACACAAACAAATGGAAAAACATTTCATCCTCATGGATGGAAAGAATCAATATCATTAAAATGGTCATACTGCCCAAAGTAATTTATAAATTCAATGCTATTCCTATCAAACTACCATTGACATTCTTCACAGAATTAGAAAAAAAGCTATTTAAATTTCATATGGAATCATAAATGACCCTGTATAGCCAAAACAATCTTAAACAAAAAGAACAAAGCTGAAGGCATCACGCTATCTGACTTCAAACTATGCTGCAAGGCTACAGTAATCAAAACAGCATGATACGGGTACCAAAACAGACATATAGATCAATGGAGCAGAACAGAGACCTCAGAAATAACACCACATATCTACAACCATCTCATATTTGACAAACCTGACAAAAACAAGCAATGGGGAAAGGACCTTCTATTCAGTAAGTGGTGCTGGGGAAACCTGGTTGACCATATGCAGAAAACTGAAACTGGACCCCTTATCCAAAAATTCACTCAAGATGGATTAAAGATTTAAATGCAAAACCCAAAACCATAAAAACCCTAGAAGAAAACCTAAACAGTATCATTCAGGACATAGGCACGGGCAAAGACTTCATGACAAAAAAGCCAAAAACAATGGCAACCAAAGGTGAAATTGACAAGTTGGATCTAATTAAACTAAGGAGCTTCTACACAACAAAAGAAACTATCATCAGAGTCAATAGACCAACTACAGATGGGAGAAAATTTTTGCAATCTACCCATCTGACAACAGTGTAATAATATCCAGAATTTACAAGGAATGTAAACAAAATTACAAGAGAAAAAAACCCATCAAAAAGTGGGCAAAGAAAATGAACAGACACTTCTCAGAAGAAAACATTTACGTGGCCAACAAACATGAAAAAAGCTCAAATCACTGATCATCAGAGAAATGCAAATCAAAACCACAATGAGATACCACGTCACGCCAGTCAGAATGGTGATCATTGAGAAGTCAGGAAGCAATAGATAGTGGTGAGGCTGTGGAGAAATAGGAATGCCTTTACACTGTTGATGGGAATGTAAATTAGCCTAACCATTGTGGAAGACAGTATGGTGATTCCTCAAGGATCTAGAACCAGAAATACCATTTATTTGACCCAGTGATCCCATTACTGAGTATATACCCAAAGGAATATAAATTATTCTACTATAAAGACACATGCACACATATGTTTATTGCAGCACTATTTACAACAGCAAAGACATGAAACCAACCCAAATGTCCATCAACGATAGACTGAATAAACAAAATGTGATACATATGCACCTTGACATACTATGCATCCTTAAAAAAAAGAATAATATCATGTCTTTTGAAAGGACATGGATGAAACTGGAAGCCATTATCCTCAGCAAACTAACACAGGAACAGAAAACTGAACATCGCATGTTCTCACTCATAACTGGGAGTTGAACAATGAGATCACATGGACACAGAGAGAGGAACAACACACACCAGGGCCTATTGGGGAGTAGCAGGTGAGGAGAGGGAACTTAGAGGATGGGTCAATAGGTGCAGCAAACCATGACACATGTATACCTATGTAACACACCTGCATGTTCTGCACATGTATCCCACTTTTTTAATAGAAGAAATAAAGAAAAATAAATAATTAAAAATAAATAAAATACAAATATAAAAATTAGCCGAGTGTGGTGGTGCATGTCTGTAATCCCAGCTACTCGGGAGGCTGAGGCATAAGAGTCGCTGGGACCCTGGAAGTGGAGGTTGTAATGAGCCAAGATCACGCCACTACACGCCAGCCTGGGTAACAGACTGAAACTCTGTCAAAAAAAAAAAAAAAAAAAGCACAGGAAATGGTATTTGGGCAACAAAGACCAGATAAAGGTCAGTTTTTAGATGTCAGTTGGTTGACCAATCCACTACCTGGCTAGCTAAATAATACTACCAGAATCTCAGCACTCTGAGATGCTCATGCCACGAATAACATCCAGAGACTGAGACTGAGATTACAGCTTTACATCACCCATCTCATTCTCATGCCAGAGCACATGCTCATTGGGTGACATGAAAGGCACAGTCATTTTCTATATGTAAATTCTTATTTCTTGTCAAGCTATAGTAGAATTTGCATGTGTGCATATAACATGAATATATTCGGTCAACAGAGTTCATTCTTAACAGCATAACTTTAGCATTCACTGGATCCTAGAAATCAGAAAAAGATCCACGTATTGATGAACAGTTAAGGACATTAACAACAAAGAAAATAAAGATAAATATTTCTTATTAATTTCTTTTTTTTTTTTTAAATAGAGTCTCACTCTGTTGCCCAGGCTAAAGTGCAGTGGCACAATCTCAGGTCGCTGCAGCCTCTGCCTCCCAGGTTCAAGTGATTCTCCTGCCTCAGCCTCCTGAGTGGCTGGGACTACAGGCACGCACCACCATGCCTGACTAGTTTTCGTGTTTTTAGTAGAGACAGGGTTTCACCATGTTGGACAGGCTGGTCTCAAACTCCTGACCTCAGGTGGACCGAACACCCTGGCCTCCGAAAGTGCTAGGATTACAGGCATGAGTCACCACACTCAGCCATAAATTTCCTTTTTTTGTTTTGTTTTGAGACAGGTTCTTACTCTGTCACCCAGGCTGCAGTGCAATGGTGTGATCACAGCTCACTGCAGCCTCAACTTTCTTGGGCTCAAATGATCCTTCAACCTCAGCCTCCCAAGTAGCTGGGACTACAAGCTTGCACCACCATGCGGGCTAAAGTTTAGCATTTTTTGTAGAGAGGAGGTTTCACCATGCTGTCCAGGTTGATCTCAAACTCCTGGACTCAAGCGTTCCATCCACCTTGGTCCCCTAAAATGCTGGGATTAAAGGTGTGAGCCACCAAGCCCAGCCATAAATTTTTCACAGTACTTTTATTTTTAGTTTATTTTTCCTTTTATCTTTTCCTCTTCTCCTCCCACTAAAGGAAAGAGAAGACAGGAAGTAACCCATCAGAAAAAAGACTGGGCTGAATTAACATAGTTATAGTATAAAGAATCAAACTGAAGGACACCAAAATGTATAAATACAAATTCTCCTCATAATTTAACTCGGGAAGAAGAGTCAGTGTGTAGCTGCACTTCAGTTCCAAGGCAAACATGAATCTTCTCACTTCCCCTTCTGGAACCTTCCACTTGCCTTCCCTCTTCTCTGTACTTCTTCTTCCTGTTGCCAATATCATTGTCCTGCCCACTTGCTGTTCAAAGTCCTCATCTTTACCAGAACAAAACAAAAACAGACAACACTTCTCTTTCCAAATCCCTACCTTATCTCCTTTTAGTAGAATTTTTATCTGATGAAAATAACTCACATTTAGTTTGGCCAAGAAACATACTACAATACCACCTGGATAGAATTTATAATTTAAAATAATTTGCTACTCAAAATAGTCTTTGCTTATAAAGGAGCATGCCTCAGTTCTAGGTTTATTACTTGCAACCCCAATACGTCCTATGCTGTGTTTTCATGCACACTCACACACACACATTGTGGTAAAAGCAAAACTAAATAACAACAGTCATTCTTTCAGGAGAATACAATGGCTGGCTCAGAAACCACAAGTCACAAATATGAAAGTAAGGAGAGCCTTTTAGACTTTATTTCTGGCAAACTACTTGAGCCAGAGCCCAGAAAAAAAATGCCATTACATTTTTTAGTCCAGAACTCCCTGCTAAAATTATTTCAAATAATAAATGTAAAGGAAGCCACCAATTGATTTCTTCTCATTCAGTTTGGGGATTTTGACCAACTTCTATATGACTGTACAATCAATCACGACTCCCATATGGATGTCCAACATCACCATTATCATAGCTAAGTGGTTCAGTTAATTCATTCTCAAATCAATATTTTAGTCATAAACCATCACCTCAGGCTCTTACAACTTTATCCTGTTTCTCTCTATTGTCATCCATGTTTTCTGGTAAATTTCATAATTCCCCAGAGCTTGAACTTACCTCAGCAGTGGCTCCATTTTTAATTGCTAACAGTATTAGAGAGATGGACTTCATTATTGAAGACAAATAATGAAAGTTATTAATTAAAGCCAATTTGTAAGCTGTTAAACATATTGGCATGCAGTAGATATTTAATAAATATTTCACAAATGAATAAATGAACTAATGAAATAATGAATGAGAAAATATTTCTAAGCTTTAATATGAAGAAATGACACTTTGAGAAGGATTCCCTTTTTCTTACCTGAGCATAACCATCTACTTTGGCAGTGCCCCTCTTGTTTTCCTTTATAATCATAAATATTATTTCAGTTTGAATTATGCATCAGAAGTTTACTTCTCTCCATTTGTTCAAACACTACACCTAGGTCAGGCAGAACTTACGGTCTGTAAACTGCATGCTGAGGCCTTCTCGAAAGTGCACATTAGTTCTGTGCATACACAGAAAAGAGTATGTGGCACCAAGCTTTGAATCAGGCTTTATTCTTGTACCTGACACCCCACAACCCAGGACCTGTGCTGAGATCCTAATCTTTCCTTCCTGGAATCTTTGACCAGGGTTATTGATCTTTTCTTCCCAGACCTATAGATCTAGACTCTGGGTTCACCACACCACTCCTCTGGGTTTCGGATCCCTGTTGCCTGACTTCCCCATTGCCTGCCTTAGCTGCCGAGACCCACTGTGCACATCGACTGCTCCACGATCAACTAACCTCTGAACCAGACATCTTGACCTAATCCAAATTTCAAAACTAACCTCCTCATCCTATTATGTACTTTTGCCATGTCCAATGCCACCTAGTATTTCAGCTGTTCAAGAAAGGAAAACCAGGGCAGATGCACTGTTTTTATGAGTTACTGCCTGAAATGACCTTTCTCTTATCTATGAAAGAGTTGCATCTCTTTCAATCCCATTCCAACCCTCACTGCAATTTCTCAGTAGTGAACTTTGCTTTCTCAGTCATGAGTTTGCTTTCCCTGAACTTTGTTTTCTCTAATGAACCGCATATTCAGGTCTTTCCAGTTCCCACCAGCCTCCTTTATTTCCCAATTACAACTTTGTCCTTCTTTTTGGCCAGTGATTCCTTAGACTGGCACAGTAATGAAAACAAACAAAAAGAAAAAAGAAGAAAAAAATCTCATACTTATAACCTCCATAGATAATATCGACTAGGCACAATCCAATAGAGCTCTCCAGTGTAAAAAATACTTTTGCTGCAAAAGAGGGGAGTATGATTATCTTCAACATCATATTCTGAGGTCTTGTGCTGCACTTCAGTGCAAATTAGAAAATTTCTCTGTCCAGGTGGATGATTCCAAAAAAATAATCACTCAATGTTTGATACATCACAAGTTGAGCCAATTGTAGCAAACAGAGCCAAGGCTACCCTGCCTGACCCTAAGCTCAGTACTTCCTAGTTACAATTGAACTTTCCTATGGTATCCAGAAACCCAGAATCCAGTGGCATAATGTTCTGAAGTATAACAGAGGTTATAAAATGTTTGTGTGTGCATGTAAAGCAGGACTCTTGAGTTTTCCGTTTTCCTTCCTCTTAAATTCTGATTACATATTGCTCCTTGTGGCAGACTGCCTTTGGAAAAGGCACAACAATTGCTTCATACTTAATACTCAACAGGAAAAGTGGGATATTGGTCTAAAATTTTTCATTTTCTGTGTACACATCATTACATATTTGTCTAAACCCCTAGGACATACAACTCCAAGGGAACCCTAATGCAGACTCTGGGCTTTGGGTGATAATCATGTGTCAGTGCAGGCTTATCAATTGTAGCAAGTGCACTACTCCAGTCAGAGGTGTTGATAATGGGGGAGGCTGGGTGATGGGGACAGGAGGGATATACGGGGAATCTCTGTTTCTTCCTAATTTTGCTATGAACCTAAAACTGTTCTTAAAATAATAAAGTCTTTAAAACATTTTTAAAATTATTCTCATTCTGTCCAACTAGTTCCTAACAAAAGAAAATGGCATGGAAGATGCAGACAGATACACAGGGAGAAAATGTGCCAGCTGCAAGTTTCCATGTGTCTACTTAAGAATTTCCAGATGCAAATGAAAAGAGAGAGATTGTGGACTAATCAGATGAACTCACTTTATTTTACATTTTTACAGTTGCTATGTATTCTTCCCCTCAAAGTAAGAAAGAAATCCTCATCAGCAAGAAGTAGGAGGTTGGAAGAGGAGTGATATAAAAATCCTAGATAACTGACTTCAAGTATTCCAATTTATAATGTTTCAAACTGTTGCAAGCATTTCTCTCTTTTCAGATGGAGCAGAATGAAGACTGATTTCCATCCAAATTTTGAAAAATAAAGCTTATCCTCCAACCGGGTGAGAGAAGAGAGAACATTCTTGTTTTATAAATTAGAAGTCATATGACAAATGGAACAGTTCAACCAAATACTTTTTTTGCACTATTTTATATTTGGTATTACAATATGTAAGTATCTTGTTATTCACATGCAATTAGTGCCATGGGAAAATTGCTCTGCGATTCCAGTCTTTGAAGGGACTCAAGACAAATGTGACCCATGTGACTTATTTTACACTGCCGAGAGAAATAGGCTATTCAAAATTCATCCTTAGATTTTGAGAGCCATGATTATAAAAAGTCAGATGAAAACAAATACTTAAGAAAGCCTTCCCTAGAAAATGTATCAATAATTGAGAGAAGGAAAAAGTCCTAAAATCAAACATCATAATTAAAGTGAATAAAGCACACATTTTAAGCATAATGCATAAATGAATTACAAAAATAATTATCACCATATTTTTATTGCTTAGAATCAATTTCCATACCCAAGTACACTAATTCCCACCTTCTTTTTTATGTGACTTTTTTTCCTTCAGGGCAACTTAATCTTAATGTTTTTCAAATTTATTCTATTTATCTAATTTATGTGAGCTCATGAAAATATTATTTGGTCTTTCTGCTCCAACAAATATGAAAGAGAAGGAAAGACTAGAAAGAAGACTCTTCAAAGTAAAACAGAAATCAAAGCATATAACCAAGGGAAAAAAATAAAATATTAATGCTTATAATTTTAAAAAGTAAAATAGGAAACTACCAAAAACTCCTCTGTAGAAATTATTCCCGAATTGTTCAATATCAAGGACTTACACACATTATCAAAATCCATTTAGCCAAAGAGTACATGGAAGCCTTCGGGGGTGATGGAGGTGTTCATCTTGATGGTGACAGTTATCTTACAGGCATATTCAACTGTCAATATTCATCAAACTGTACACTGGATACAGTTTATTACATATAAATTATACCTCAATAAACTTGATTACAATAAGAAAGCCAAACACTTCTTTATGGTGCTTAGATAAAAGTTAAATACACTGAAAATAAGTGAACTGTGAGTGACAGTAAACATTCACATTTCACAAAAGCCATTTCTTTAAACGTACACTTACACTCCAGTATTTCTCAATAAGAGGTTTTGAAAGTCATGATATATAATAAATGTGAGATATCACAGGCACCATATTCATTTGCAATCACAAGGAAAAGCAGATGCAATCTTTTTTACTTTTTCTTATTTCATCTGTGTATCAGTCTGTTTTCATAGTGCTGAAAAAGGCATACCAGAAACTGGGAAGAAAAAGAGGTTTAATTGGGCTTAGAGCTCCACATGGCTAAGGAGACCTCAGAATCCTGGTGGGAGGCAAAAGGCACTTCTTACATGACAGCAGCAAGAGAAAATGAGGAAGAAGCAAAAGCAGAAACCCCTGATAAACCCATCAGCTCTTGTGAGACTTATTCAACATTATGAGAATAACACAGGAAAGACTGGTTCCCATGATTCAATTACCTTCCCCTAGGTCCCTCCTACGACACGTGGGAATTCTGGAAGATACAATTCAAGATTTCAGTGCGAACACAGCCAAACCATATCAATCTACAACTTAGAGTTCCACCCTCTTAATGCTGGAAAAGTTGAAACGTTTCATATTTTATGGTAGAATATAGTCTACAGATTGGAAGATAAGACGCTGAAGTCCATTAACCATTGAAAACTGCAAAGGATCTGAGAGTTCACCCTTCTAGCAAACTAACCAGTTAGCCTGACAAAAGTTTCGTGAATGCTAGTAGAAGACACAAGACTCCTGGGTCACAAAGAACAGTTTCGTGATCATGACAATAACAGTGGCCAAAGTATTAACATTTTTTGTACCAGTTAACCAGGCCTCCATTTTGCAAGATGATGCAAAGGGAGCCAAATGGTACCTGCATGTTCAGTGATTGTGCTATAGAAGAGGAATCTTGAATGTAGGGAACCTGAATCTTTTATAATGGGCAGTGAGCATGCCTGGCCTTTGCTCCAGAGAGAGACACTGTCCCTATGTTCCAAGACTGCTCACAACACAAATATACCTGAAAAGATAGTTCAGAATGAAGGACAGTTAGCTGCTCACTCACAAGAGATGCAGAAATACAAAAAGTCTGTGGAGAACTGACCTCCAACAATAACAATTCAATCGTTAGAGAAAATACTTCAGGGTACCTTGAATTCTTCAAAGAAAATGTTGGCTAATTTATTAGAAACCTCTGCTTCTCCAGGTCCAAGTTTTAGATTAATACATGTATATAAAAATGTATATATTTTCTCAATTTGAGCCAGAATACCAAAAACTACACAACAAAATTTGTATTAATTAACAGAAAACAGACATGGCAAGGATTAGCACACTACATGCATGTGCTGAACTTCCTGGTAAATCACCTCATGTAATCAATGACAATCCAACTATTAGATGGCTATTTCAAATGATGAGTTATTGTCCATGAAATTTGTTTCTTATTTATCAAGATAACAAGAATAGAAATAAATTAGTCTTCAAACCAGCTGCTCATAATCACCAGGTATGTTTCATTAACAAGCTACAAGAGCCAACGTTGGAAAGTTTTACTTGACTTCCAACTTGACCCTATTTAGAAAGAAGGTGACAGTATATTCCACTTCAAAAAATATATATTCCTCATCAGCTCAATAGCCCAAGCCAAAATCTATACATCATCCTAGATTCCACTCTCCTTGTTACTCTTCTCACCTGTGGTCAGTTGCCCACTTCTGCCACCTTTGTTTAATAAATACTTATCATATCTGCTTCTGAGCAAGGCTGTGCCTTTTATTTGTTTCAACTGTACCTCCCCTTATGCTGATGCATAGTAAGCACACAGTAAAGGTCTGCAAAATGAATAGATCTACTGTTTGATCAATGTCAGAAAACAATGCACATAAGCATGTAAATGAGTACATCCATTATACAAACCCATAAGGAGATTCTTCAAAAAAACTTAAAAAGAACTACCATATGATCCACCAGTCTCACCTCTGAGTATACTGCATATATCCAATGGAAAGAAAATCCATATGTTAAAGAGATATCTGCACTCCCATATTCATTGCAGCATTATTTATAATAGCCAAAAGATGGGATCAGCCTAAGTGTCCAAAAACGGATGGATGGATGAAGGAAATGTGATATATATGCATGATGAAATATTATTCAGCCTTAAAGAAGAAACCCTGTCATTCATGAAACATGGGGGAACCTGGAGGACATCATGTTAAGTAAAATGAACCAGGCACAGAAAGACAAATATCACATGATCTCACTTATATGTGGAATCTAAAAAAGTTGAACTCATAGCAGCAGCAAGTAGAGTGGTGGTTACAAGGAACTGGTAGGCAGAGGGGTAGAGATTGGGAAAATGCTTGTCAAAATATACAAAATTTCAACTGGACAGGAGTAGTAAGTTCAAGAGATCTATTGTACAACATGGTGACTACAGTTAATAACAATGTACAGTATTGTATTTTGGAAAATTTCTAAGATAGTAGATGTTAAGTGGCCTCACCACAAAAATCATAAATATGCATATAAAAATTAACTAGATTTACCCATTCTAAGTGCATGCATATTTTAAAACATTACATTGTATGCAATAAATGTATACAGTTTTGTTTTTTAAAAATAAGCTTTTTAAACAGAAAATATCATTAAAAATGAAAAGGAAATTTTAAAACCACAGTGCACAAAGAGAGATATGGAAAAAGTTGATTTTCTTGGCAAACATGGGTTTTACCTTTCTAACAATGATAGATATTTTCACATAATGGATAATATAATCATACATTTTGTGTACTGGTGAACACAAACCTCATTCGAAATGGTGAAATTTTCCGCTCCAGCTCCTGTTAGACAATCTGGTTGCACTTATCTGTTAAACATTAGTTTTCTAAAGAAGATACTCATTTCAAACTGCAGCAAACAAAATATTCTACAGGACATATAAATCCTGTATGAAACCTGAACTTTGAGCTCTGGGATTCTGGTGGCTTTCTCAACCTAGTCAGTCTGACGCTGTGAAATCTAAGACTATATAAGAAAACCTCATTCATTCTAAGGTATGTGTGTTTATTTAGGGCTATTTTGCTTTTAACCAATGGTTATCATCAAAACATACAGCTTCTGTCAGGGAGGATAAAAGGATAAAAATCAAAGTTTAATCTCCAGTTCTCATGGGAAAAATCTGAAGAGCAGTTGTCCTCCTTAAAAAAAAAAAAAAAAAAAAAAAGTTAATAAAAAATATTTTCATGAAAAGATAAGATCCAGGCATGTTAAAACAATTTAACCATATTTTAATATGATGCAATAATTTTCTCTAAAATAGATATTGCATTTGATATCCAATGGGCAGTGGTTTGGGAGAGCATTTCCAGAAGATCTTTTGGTTTCTAGCTGCCTAGGACAGAATTAACCTCAGGAACAATATCCACACACAGTGACCATTCCCACTGTTCTTTTGACTACACAGCTTACACCAAGGCAGTAAAAACACCAGCTACGGTTTACAGGATCCAATCAAGACCCCATTCAAAAATAAAATAAAATTTACATTTTAAATTAACTTAAATATCTATGTTTTATTCAATTTGCTTCCTCAGTGTAAATGTTCATCTGTCAAATATAAACTGTACAATGTTTAGTTCAAATAAGAAAATAAAGCACAAGTAGAATTGGTAATGATCAAGAAGCATCTTCAGACAAGATACATACATTTGTAACTCCAATTATAACACAAAATGTTTGCAAATTAATTTTTCAGGTTTTGATGCACTTTGCAACTTATATGTCTAATTTTTATATTTTAAATCACACAAGCATTACAGAAGAAATTCTCATCCTGAAAAATATAAGTAAAACAATCTTTCAGCCTGCCTACCCTGACTTCATACCCCCAAGCCCTTTTCTCTACACATTAGCATGGAAAATGCTAGAATGGTCGAGTGTCCATTATATACAGTATCATTTATTCAACAGAAAGAGCTACCAAAAGTGAAATGGCACACATTAGAAGAGAGTGATTTCACAATTGCTGGATCACTTGACTGTGGCTTGAGAGGAGGCTTCTAGAAGAAATTCAAAGTTTGGATGAATGCCTGAGGGTAGTCTTTTTACCTTAATCTACATGTTTCTAACCCATAATTTTCTCAAAGTTATCACACACACACACACACACACACACACACACACACACACACACACTTTCTCAACTTCACTGAAACCCACTGTCCCCTAAGGATACCGCTTCACCTCTCAAGCGGAGGCTGGGAGATGTTTTCTGTCAAACTCCAAATATCCCAGTATCAGAACCAATGCAATGTCCTCCTGACTACCCAATGCCACTTGCAGACAAACGACTGCACTCTCTTTTGTCAGTTTCTCCTTTGAGCAGCTGACAATAAGAGCCTCTTCTCCCTCTAGTCCTCACTTAATCATTTGGTCACTCCTTAAAGAATTCAGCACCCAACTCATAGTCTTCTTTTCACCCAACCCTACCATGGTGCTAGGCCGATTTAACATCACTTGGATTTACCATCAACACCTGGCCCAGCAGTTCCTTACCCTGATACCCACTGATGGGTGCCATCACTCACCGCGAGCACCATTTTCCACAGTCACAGCATGAATGTGGTCAACGTTGGAAACTGCACTTCAGATAATTCTGCAATAATATCAAAACCTTCAGCAACACCCCCACTTTCAACTTCTTCTCTTTCCAATGGCCTTGTTTTCGTCCCCTCATACAAGACGTCTACCTATCAAGAACTGCAATCCAGGACACTTCCACTTTCTCTACATCCATCAGCCTCCTCAGCTCTTGACCCCTCTCTATCAGTACAATGTCACCTCCCTCCCCCATGTCCACCTCCAACTCCTGGCTTCGTATTTTATCTGGCCTATTCCTATTCATCCTTACTCATACCACTTTCTTAAAAAGAGACTATCCAGACTTCTAAGCTAGATGACGTTCTTCTGTTAAGCCATCTTGTAAGTTCTTTGTGCTTTTCCTAACCCTTCTTCAAACACAACAATGATCATATTGCAATTAATGTCATTGTGGATTTGAACATGGAAGGTCTATTTTATCCTAGACTGTGAATTGGTTAAGGGCAGAGATCATGACTGTTTTACTCTCAATTACATATGTCAACTAACGCCATGCCTGACACATAGAAGGCATTCCAGAAGTATATGTGGAGTCACACACAGACACACACACACATGCACACACACACACACACACACACTTATGCATATACACTCATACGCTTACCCACAAAGTTTTCTGCCAGTAAATGGGCATCTGTATTGTGCAAGCAATGTGAAATCAAAAAGAACATTTTGGGGTTTTTGCTGCCTCACACCAAAACTAATTGCAGCCACTCTTCAAAAAATGCAATAACTTTACAAATAGCCATATCCTGATTCTTCGGTGGAAAGCTCTCCATTCTCTGCTGAATATTCATCTGTTGGGAGAGACACTCGCCAAGAAGCTCAGCACTTTCTGTAAAGAGAAGCAGCAGGGATAGAAGACGTGTGGACAGGAAAGTCAAAGGCAGGCTCCCATAATAAAAGGTGCCAGGAACAGGGGTGCAATCCCAGGGTGTGTAACACAGGGTGGAGGAGGGAGATCTCACTTTTATTGTAAATAGCAGAATTCTTTAAAGGTAGCTGCATTAGCAGTCAGATCTCAGAGATGGTGGAAACACAAACATCTCCTTTCTCACTGGGGTCGGGGGCTCCAGCATAATTTCTCTAGACCAGAAAGATCTAGAAAGATCTAGCATCTTCTCTTCCCTTCCAACTACATCCCTCACTCAATCCTAGATTGCACAGGGAAGTCAACAACACGTGTGTCCCCCAACACTCTCCAAATCCCTCTCTTCACAGCATTGTCAATAGATTATCTTCATCCAATCTTGGAGGCAGTCTGGAAAAAGAAGTAGAAGAGAGAAGAAAGGGGAAAAGTCCAAAAGTAGTTTAAGCTCTGCCAAAAAATCAATTAACACCAATATACACAGCTAAATGAATGACAGAAATCATTGCAGCAATCACTTCCTCATAACTCCTTCAACTGACCAGGGCCAAAGCAAGGTGTGCAAATAATCTGGGCAACTGTATACTTTGACACACCTTTGCCGTGTATACATATCTTCAACATTTATTTAGAGAAGGAGCTGGAAATTGCAAAGGCGGGACGAGGAAGGAACTGGCAGAAATGTTGAACTGCATGGCCAGTGTCCTGAGCTTTAGCCCCAGAGTCGTGTGTCCTACCCTGCAGCCCTACACGTCATAGAACCCACTCACCCCAGAGGCAGTGTAGCCTATTTCTTTGAGATCTCAGCCCTATCCCTCTAATAGTATCAAAGTACCCTCCATTTACATATAGTGCTGTCTTTGAAAGGAGCCATGATAGACATCTATCCAAATTTACAGATAGAAAAACTGGAGTCCCAGCATAAATACTGGAACTATACACTGCCACATCATAAAACAGCACCAAAATATACAATTATGTATAGCACCTATACACTGGTATAGGTCAAACAGCTGAATGATTTAAAGGAGTTTTGTCATCAGTCGACTAGGTACTTCTTTTTTTTTTTTTTTTGAGACAGAGTCTTGCTCTGTCAGCCAGTCTAGAATGCAGTGGCACAATCTCGGCTCACTGCAACCTCTGTCTCCAGGCTCAAGCAATTCTCCTGCCTCAGCCTCCCAAGTAGCTGGGATTACAGGCAGGCACCGCCATGCCCAGCTAATATTTGTATTTTCAGTAGAGACGGGGTTTCACTATGTTGGCCAGGCTGGTCTCGAACTCCTGACCTCAGTTAATCCCCCCGCCTTGGCCTCCCAAAGTGCTGGGATTACAGGTGTGAGCCCCCACGCCCGGCCAGCTAGGTACTTCTTAATGTAGTCAATTTGGCATGACACAAACGAAATCTTTCAAACCACAACACATCTTAGAAACAGCAAATACTACTACTGTTCCCTTAGCAAGGAAGATTACAAGTAAATCTCCCAATATCTCCGTGTAAAGACGTGTTCTAACAAGATCCATTTGTATTAAATCAAATCACTGGACTAAGGCATCTATTTTTTACCATTTACTCAATGCGACAGACGAAAAGACATGGCTTTGGGTTTATTTCTATAAACATTCTTCCACAGGTTGTCAGGGGAGGAAGGAGTACAATCTAATTTGATGGTGGATGAATTTGCACAAAAAGGAGACTAAAAAAGAAAGGTTATTGTGACCCAACACTCATGGTTTACTTTTTAAAGTTGTGGGGAAAAGAAATGGCAAAGCTTTCTATTTCTGTGAGCTTTTATTCTAAAAAATCGAATTAAAAATAACAATACCTCATCATCTTTAAATTACTTCAACAAAAAACACCAGCAAAGGCCTTACGATGTTTTTTAAAGAATTCATTCTCATAATTTCTTCCTTGGCCCTGAAAACGATGGTTTAAAAATAGCTTGATTTGCATCTTATTCTTTTACTGCCTTTCTACAAATACATTTTGAAAAGCTTACTTCTGGAAAGGCTGTTCTCTGCTTAGCTTTCACGGTGTATGAGATCACTCTCCTTCCCTCACCTGGAACTGTCCTGTTTTCTGTCCCCGCAACATGAAAGGCCATCCAATAAGGAGCATCCTTGCTAAATGAGATCTTTAAAATATATATAGCTACATGTAGTTTCAAATGCATAATTGGTTTCTCAAGAGAGAAGGGAACTCATGCCAGAAGCAAGGAAAAGATTGAAAGGCAGGCCAGGAAGCAGAGCTGGCCCAGTAGCAGCTGGAATACGGCAAAATGCTAGTGTTACTTAAGACATCAATACAGACCCCGATGATCAAACAGGAAATGTTCCCTTGGCCTCTCGCAGGGTGTGTGATGGGAGAAGTGCCTGGCTTCTTCAGTGCCCCACGCTCAAACCTCTAGGGGAGCATGCAGATGGGTGGGTTGTGGGGCTCGGACCCCACAGGAGTGTCTAGGGGTGAATGTTTACAGCTGAAGCCCCACTGGGTGTGAGTCACAGGGTGGTCTTTTAGTTTTGCCATCTGCAGGCGACTGGTGTTAGCTCAGTTAGACCCCCTGCCCGATGGCGAGAACAGAGGACTTTCTGTATCCCAGGGTTCTTGCCTTGGTGTACCGGAAGAATCAGATCACACGCGGGCTTGGAGAATGAGTGCAAGGTTTTATTGAGTGGAAGTGGTTCTCAGCAGATGGAGGAGCCGGAAGGGAGATGGAGTGGAAAGGTGGTTTTTCCCTGGAATCAGGAGACTTAGCGGCCTGGCTCTCCTCCGACAGCCCAGCCAAACTCTACGTCCGTCTGCCAGTCAGTGGCCTGCTAGCCTCTGCTGGTGTCTGTCCACGTGCTCTTCTTGACATCCTCTGGATGTCCAGCCACTTGTGTGAATGTCACTAGGGTCTCTGGGCTTCTATAGACACAGGATGGGGGCATGGCGGGCCAGGGCAGTCTTGGGAAATGCAATATTTGGGTGCAAAGGCAGGAGTGCCTGCCCTTACCTAGGTCTGTGGGCACAGGCCCAGGGGCAGAGCCCTCACCAGATACCCACCCTTCTGCTCCCAGCACTTCCCTGCGCCCTCCCATGTCAATGACATCTGCATTTGTAGCTAAGGTAACCACGATATTTTTCATATAGCTGCAAGCATCTGGCTAATACGTTGACATGGTTTAGATCTGTGTCCCAGCTCAAATCTCATGTTGAATTGTAATCTCAGTGTTGGGGGTAGGACCTGGTGGGAGGTGATTGGGTCATGGGGGTGGATTTCCCATGAATGGTTTAAACCCTCCCTTTAGTGAATTCTCAAGAGAGGGATCTGGTTGTGTAAAAGTGTGTGGCATCGGCCGGGCACGGTGGCTCATGCCTGTAATTCCAGCACTTTGGGAGGCCGAGGTGGGCAGATCACGAGGTCAGGAGTTCGAGTCCTGCCTGCCCAACTTGGGGAAACCTGTCTCTACTAAAAGTACTAAAAAAATTAGCTGGGCTTGGTAGTGGGCGCCTGTAATCCCAACTACTCTGGAGGCTGAGGCAGGAGAATCACTTGAATTTGGGAGGCGGAGGTTGTGGTGAGCAGGGATCGTGCCATTGCACTCCAGCCTGGGCAACACAGCAAGACTCCATCTCAAAAAAAAAGAAGTGTGACACCTCGCTCCCTCTCTCTTTCTTGCTCCTGCTTCAGTCACACGAGGTGCCTGCTGCCATCTGACCTTCCACAATGAGTCAAAGCTCCCTGAGGCCTCCGCAGAAGCAGATGCTTCCTGTACAGCCTGCAGACCCTGAGCCAATTAAACTCTTTTCTTATAAATTACACAGTCTCAGGTATTTCTTTATAGCAATGCAAGAACAGCCTAATACACACATTTTGTCTTCAAGTGAGGGTGAAGACAAGCTGAACATTTACTTCTTAAAATATCCACTATTTGATAGTCAGATGTTTAAAGCATGTATGTGTATAGCTTACATTATTAAAATTTATTATTTTAGAATAGAAAAAGGAAGAGTTATAAAATATCATGTTGAACCACATGAAATTGCTGATATTTTATAATTTTTAGGCAACAAAATTCTCAAATAAGAGCTTTGGGTCCAACAAGTCTGCTTTGCCCTAGGCAATTGATCCTTCTTCCAAGGAAAGCTGGGAAGTCTTTCAATGACCTCTTAGTTCTCATGTGTAGCTGTCTTTCTTCCACTTCATCAGAGCATCTCCCCTAGGATCCCTACTCCCCCAAGTCCCTCTTCCCCTTGCCGCACTAGTGTTAATTCAGAGTCAAGCCACAACCAAGACCATCAGACGTTTTGCACATCCAAGCATGATCACTCCATGCTATATTATGCTAAGAGAGTCTCTGTAACTTTCTCTTCTTTGAGTTAACTTACATAAGTCCCCTTTTGATTACTCAACATTTGTGAATGCCAGGTCCCTGAAAGGAAGCTACAGGAGCAGGTAAAAGTTCTTTCCATATTTATTTGTGTGGAATTTTCACTTTTCAACTGTATACCAGATGTAAGGAAGTGTTCTTGCTCTGGGGCCATCTGTCATTGCAGAGGTAGGATAGATTCACATAATGATAGAGTAGAAAAAAAAAATAAGTAAAGTGACCCAGGTTTAAACTCTGTCACCTGCTGTTATTGATTGTGTTCTTGACCTACAGAATTCTTGTCTATAAAATTGAACTTGGGGCCATGCCTAGTCATAAAAGTTCATTGTAAGAATCAAACAAAACAAAGTCTGTTATGTAGTTTGCAATGCCAAGACACAACCATGTGATCAGGGAAATGTACATAGAGAACAGAGTTGAAATGGCATGATGTTAAAAAACCAGAAAGCAGCTGGACACCGTGATTCACACCTATCATCCCAGCACTTTGGGAGGCCAATGCAGGTGGATCGCTGGAGTCCAGGAATTTGAGACCAGCCTGGGCAAAAAAAGCAAGACCTTGTCTTTACAAAAAAAAAAAAAAATTATTAAAACACACACACACACACACACACACACACAGAGGAAACTAGAGTGGGTCAAAGTTAAGGGCTCTAGAAGTTCACTTCCAAAAGGCATATTTATTCAGAACACACTAAGGAGTCTACTGGAATTGCAAGCACAGTCATCATACTTAAGGATAAGGACAGTCAATTCCTTAGATGCAGGTCTTCTGAGTCAGCGGACTCCTCCCCTGGTCAGAGTCCTGGGCTTGCATCTGGGTTATCATCGACTTCTCTACTGATGCTTGCAGGGGAGGCTCCATGGACTCCCTGTATCTCTGGACACACAGAAAAAAGGACAGTCAAGTTTTTCATGTGACCGTACAAATTTAATTTTTAATCTTCTTTGTTACAATGTCCGTACTTTTCTTTGTGATCGTCTCATCTGCAGCTTCTGAAAAAATAGGGGAAGATCTTGTGGACTATTAGGTTGGAAGGACATAGCTGCCCAAGACTTCTTAAAGTTTACCCTAAGGGGACTTCTGGTTATGAATAGAATGCCGTGGGTTGCAGGAGAACACAATCCTGTTAGACTAACTAAAAAACACAGCTTAATTACAAAAAATCAATTTAAAGAGATCAATGAATTATAGAAACAAAAAGAATTAGATCAAAAATTCCAGAGAGCAGAGTGTTTTACCTCGGTTAGCTAACTTTCACAGGCTATTTTCTCTCCTGGGATATCTGCTGATTTGAAACAGCTCAGACCTGGTTCATGCAGAAGCACCGTAGAAAGGAAAGAGAAGCCAGCAAAGCTTGTGGCGTTCACTGAAGCAACCACAACAATTTGGAAACAAAAGTATCCCCAAATGCCTTGCCAATTTTCCTCAGAGTACCCTTGCTAAACTGAGACTGAGTAAAAGGTTAGAAGTTTCTGCAAAGTAAGTTAAAATCACCAGAAGTCCCATAATAATTGGCAGAAAAAGTTCCACTTGAGGAAAGGAGTCTGGCACAGAACAAGATGCTCATCAAATTTGGATAGAGCGTGTGGCAGAATACTGAACAGCCTGAACCTTCCACTGTCTTTTAGAGCTCTCAATCAACAGTATAGAAGAGACGGGCCTGATGAATAAAAACAGAACTACAGGTGGAGGGGATCTTACTAAAATATCCACCCAGTCTTGATCTAACTCAGCCTCTTGGATTGGGGTGATGACCTCCTCACTTCATCTGCCCCACAGAGAAAGCACAAATTCCTATCTGGTTGCAGTAGCATCATACAGAGCTTTGACATGTGTTTTTCCACAATATCTGGCATACAGTAACAAATTACTGACATAAAAAGAAGCAAGAGATTGTGATCAATTACCAGGTGAAACAAACAAACAATATAAGCAGATGAAAATAAAAATATATTTTATTTAGCATCTTAAGATTACATTGAGAGACAATGATCAATATATTAAAAAGACTGAAAGATAATATGAACAAATGATGGAAAAGATCAAAATCTGTAAAAAGTAATCATTCTAAGACTGAAAAACACAATGCTTGAAATGAAGACTTCATTGGATGAGTTGAACAGTATAGCCGAAGATTGGCTCGATGATCCCAAAGACAGATCAGCATGAAATATTTGACTAAAGCACAGATAATATAAAAGAATACACATATCAGTCACATGCAAGTCACAGTGCAAATGCCTTCATTCCTATTATTAGAGTTAGTAAAGAAAAAAGAAAGAATAGGATAGGATAAATATGTAAAGAAAACATAGTCAAGAATTCCCCAAAACTCGGCTGGACATGGTGGTTCACATCTGTAACCCCAGCACTTTGGGAGGCTGAGGTGGTCAGGAGTTTGAGACCAGACTGGCCAACATGGAGAAACCCCATCTCTCTAAAAATACAAAATTAGCCGGTGTGGTGGCGCATGTCTCTAATCCCAGCTACTCAGGAGGCTGAGGCAGGAGAATAGCTTGAACCTGGGAGGCGGAGTTTGCAGTGAGCCGAGATCACGCCATTGCACTCCATCCTGGGCAACAAGAGAGAAACTCCATCTCAAAAAAAAAAAAAGAATTTCCCAAAACTCTTAAAGCTAGCAATCTTCACATTCAAGAATCTCAGCCAACTCAGGACAGCTATAATGAAAACCACAACTAGGCATTTCACAACTAAACTGCTGAAGACAAAAGACTTGCTGATTCTAATGGGCTAGATGATCAATGTGCCACAGTCCTTATTTTAAACCCAAATAAAATATTTCACAAATTATCTGAACATTGCCAGTCTAAAAAGGAAATTCATTTCAACAAAGTCAAAACAAAGAACAAATGAAGATGGACAAATTGTGTCTATCATTCAAAGGTTGTAGCTGCTTTTCAAAACAAATAAAAACCATTTGTTTCTAATTTGTCTTATAACTGAGATAAATAAAACCAATTTTAAGGAGAAATTTTATGCCTGACAAGTATGAGTCAATTGGAACACTGAGAAAATAATTCAAAAGAAGTAGAGTTTAGAACATTACATTTTAACTCTTACTTTATTTTGTTTTGGTTTTTGGTTTTTTTGAGGCAAAGTTTCACTCTTGTTGCCCAGGCTGGAGTGCAATGGTGCCATCTTGGCTCACTGCAACCTCCGCCTCCCAGGTTCAAGTGATTCTCATGCCTCAACCTCCTGAGTAACTGGGATTACAGGTATGCGCCACCACACCCAGCTAATTTTTGTATTTTTACTGAAGGTGGGGTTTCACCATGTTGATCAGGCTGGTCTCAAACTCCTGACCTCAGGTCTTCCACCCACCTCAGCCTCCCAAAGTGCTGGGACTATAGACGTGAGCCACCACACCTGGCCTTAACTCTTATTTTGTTATGTTGACTTTAGAAAGCACAGATATACACTGCAGAAAGCTTGACTGAGGTTGCTCACATTCCAGAATAATAGAGAATCAGGTATAACCGTGGGTAGAATCAGAAGTAAAGAACCAGCATTTACTGAGCCCTTAACAGTGCCAGGCATTGGATCCTCACAGAGATCGTAGCAGATATGAAATGAACTTCACATAGATCATACATAGATGTGGAAAAAACTCATTCATTAGCCTGAACCCCATAAGGTAACTCATTTCAGACAGTTCTATATTTTCAGCTCCATCTCAGCTCTTTTTTCCTTCTATTGAGAAATTAACATTCATTCTAGCTGCCAGCTTCTGGATTTCTCTGGAGTGTTGCAGATCCGAGTGGAATCAGACTGGGATCTCATCAATTTCTTTCTCCGGAAGCTAAGCTCGTGTTCCTCTCCTCCTTCCTCCTCTCAGAAGCTACCCACCCTCTCTCTCTTCACTCTCACCATCCTCTCCCCACCCACAAGCCTGACTATCAAATGGAATGTCACCCTACTTTTACCTCCCCTTCCAGCACATATATTCATTTCCTCTTAAACTGTTTTCACTAATCACTTTGGGAAACAGATAATTACAATCATAAGCATGAAGGGAAAAAAATAAAATCATAAACATGAAGAAATCCAAAAACTCATCATTTGCCTGGAACCCTGCTTCCTGGAGCAGTCTTCATTCTACATCTGAAATTATAGGTAAGCATAGTTGGGAATCTGCCCCTCTTCTCCCACTGTCTCAGCTAATTTATTTCTGGGTCCTATTTGTTGATTGAATTAAACCCTGCTGATGTCATGAAAACATCCGATGTTTCCCTGGTCCAAGTGCTTAACTCACAACTCTGAGGCCCACCAGAAGAGCTCTCTGCTGACTCTACCAGCTATTTCCTCCATAAGGTCGCAAGCTCCAAGGTAAACTATCACCAGCACCTGGTACCTCTCCTTACCCTGCCTCCTTGGAAGAAAGGAAAAAGAGAATAGAGCAGAAAAAAATTCCTCAAACCTAACAAAGTGTCCCAGCCCCTTTGGACAGACCTTTGTACTCAAGTGTCATAAGTAAACCTGTACAACAAGAACTTTGCCATGCCTGAGTTCCTAGCTTTGAAACCCTCAATGTGTCTCCCGTATTCACTCAACTGAGTCATTATCTTTCCAAGCTAGACACATAGGAGCTATCTTTTCCTCCTTCCTTATCCTTCCCATTTGATCTACGGTCATCACTTCTTCACCTGTTTATTTTATAGCCCCCCCTTATCTTCACTCTTTTTCTCTCGTATGTTGAATGTATTTGCTGGTTACATGTGAGTCACCCTTGAATTATCTTGGAAGAAACTGACACCCGCTGGTGTTTGATTGACTTTCTATATCTGTTCAGAACTTTCATTTTAGTGACCATCTTTCTATTGTTTTGGGTTAATACTGTTGTTTTCATACCTTAAATAACTTTGCTTCCCACAAAGTAGAGGGTTTTTTGTTGTTTATTTGTTTTTAGCAGTTCCGACTTAACTCTTTATAAATGCAACAACCTAGGAAAAGGGGGTTACTTGGTATCTACCTGCCACTACTCCAGCTTTGATTCCTGGCACACAGCATGAAAAGCAAGCAGAGGAACACAGCAGTTCGCAACTTTCACCACTTCTCATCTTTTCTTCCCCATTATTGAAGCTATCTAAAGAAGACATCACTGTGACTGCTGGGACATGTCAGGCCCCAGAAAGGAAGTTGAAAATTATGTAAGAAATGAGCCCAGTGACCTCCATTTCCTTGCCTCCTTGGTAAATAATTTGTGGTTTTCCAAAACTGGAGGCATATTTTAGAGTTCAAGCAAGCTTGGCAATAAATTGTCCCAAGGCTCATAAAAATGTGCACACAGGGTTTTGCAGACACCAAATCCATAACTAAAGAGAAGTGAAACCAAAACAGCAGATGCGTGTGTGCACAGGCATATCCCAGTCCCAAAACTGCAGACAGAGTTGTCTGTCTTTTACTGTGTAACATAAATTCCAGAATATTAAACAGTTCAGTCGTAGGGAGGCTCAAGTCACTCTTCCTTTAACCTCCAAAATATTTCTACTATCCGGTTTTGACTGCTTTCATGAAAGAGATAGCTCCTGGGTTAGAACTTCGAGCTTCAGAACCATCCAGGGCTTAGCAAAGCCATGGCCCTCTGCCTCTTGTCTTCTGCGTGTGCTGAGAGAGGCTGGGAAGGAAAGTCAGAGCTGTTAGCAAAGAAACCATGGGGACAGAGGTGGGGTGAGCAAAGGCACATGTTCTGGTGTTGAAGAAAAAGAAAAACAAACTTGGGGATCCTAGCAGGCTACAGGTCATAGGGATTAAGAATAAACTGGCTCCAACTTAAATACTAAGTGTTCACTTCTATTTCCCTTCTGAATAAAACATTAAGTGATTGTGCCAATACCCTCCAGCAGTTAGCAGAAGAGTCCCAACTAGAATACAGAACTTGAGACAAGGAGTTCACTGCTCAGTGGACATATACCCAGATCACAAACCCTTACAAATAAGACTTTCTACATCATCCCAGGCTCTCATACAGTTGTTTTCTCAAGGTGCCTGCCAGAATGATCCTCTTCAAGAGAAACCAGATCATAAGGCTTGTTCTCTTCTCTGCTGCCATCATGCAATGGACTTTGAAATCACACAGAGGGAGAACCAGAGCCGCACAGTGGCCTCCAGGGTGTCCACCATCTGCTGAGCTCACACCTCCACCCTCCCTGCCACCCTCACCTCTCAGGGCCTTCCAGCTGAACCCCTTTTTCACTCTGTCCCAACCGGATGGGGCTCATCTCGGCCTCCGCGCTTTGCGCTTTCTACTCCTCCCGCAGAGGTCTTCTCACCCTGTTCTCTCTGTTCAGGCATCACCTTCCCAGGGAGGCCTCTCTGACCATTTCCTCTAAATGTGTAAATGACAACTCTCCAAGACTCCTGTCCCCTACCTGGCTCTGCTTTTGCATACAGTACCTACCACCTTCTCTTTTTTTTCTTTGAGATGGAGTCTCGTTCTGTCTCCCAGGCTGGAGTGCAGTGGCGCGATCTCAGCTCACTGCAGCTTCCACCTCCTGAGTTCAAGCGATTCTCATGCCTCAGTCTCCTGAGTAGCTGGGATTACAGGCCCAGCTTTGATTCCTAGCACACAGCATGAAAAGCAAGCAGAGGAACACAGCAGTTAGCAACTTTCACCACTTTTCATCTTTTCGCCCCCATTATTGAATCTATCTAAAGAAGACATCACTGTGACTGCTGGGAGATGTCAGGCCCCAGAAAGGAAGCTGCTGGCTAATTTTTATATTTTTAGTAGAGACAAGATTTCACCATGTTGGCCAGGTTAGTCTTGAATTCCTGACCTCAAATCATCCATTCATGTTGGCTTCCCAGAATGTTGGGATTACAGGCGTGAGCCATTGCGCTCGGTCCTCACCCTTCTTATAATTCTACGTATTTTTTGTCTCCCTCATCAGAGTGTAAGCTCTCTGAAGCCATGAGCTTTCCTCTCTTTTCTTCACTGCTGAATCCCAGCATAAAAAATCATGTCTTGTACACAGTAGGATTCAACAAGATCTATGTGTTATTTATATGTTTTTATATATCTCGCTTACAGATACGTTGTTTACATATACATCTTATTTACACATATCTCATATATATGTACACAATATACATTTTGTGTATATACATATACGAGATATATGTGAATAAGGTATATATGTGTAAACTTCACAAAGGCTTCAACTTTACAATGGTGTGAAATTGAAACCCATTCAGTAGAACCTGTACTTCAAGTACTCGTACAACCACTCTGCTTCTCACTTTCAGTACAGAACTCAATAAGCCACATGAAATACTCAACGCTTTGTTATGAAACAGACTTTGTGATAGATGATTCTGTCCAACTGTAGGCCGATACAAGTGTTGCACGTTTACATGTTAAGTGTATAAGCACATTTTCAGTGGGCTAGGCTAAGCTGTGATGTTCAGAAGTTCGGGTACATTCAGTGCATTTTTGACTTGGAATATTTTCAGCTTACAGTGGGTTTATTAGAACATAACTCCATCATAAGTTGAGGAGTGTCTTTCTCTATTTCTCTCTCTCTCTCTATATATATATATGTATATACACATATACATACATATATATATATACACACACACATATATGCTCTGTGTATGTATATATAGAGAGACAACTCTGTTCTGTGTGTGTGTATATATACATATATGTATATATACACATGCAGAGAGAGAAAGAGAAATCAAATCATCCATGGCTAAATCTGAGAATAGATTTGTGTAATGACCTTTATTTTCCCAATCAAAAAGATAATAAAGAAACGGAATAGACAAAAGCAAGTCCCGAGCAATATTCTACTTAAGGTTTTTCTCTTTTGATTTAATAACTAGACTTATTATAACTTCTTATGACATAAATTATTTGGCAGAACACAGGTTTCTTGGGGATCAGGAATTTTCAGACATTCAGAAGTTTATTCTAGTCAATCCTCTGAGGCCAATAGAAAGTTATTTGCTCGGCATTTACGTGAACCAGGAACCAGCAGAAGTGGGTGACTGACCAGCCAAAGCACAGGGAATCTTAAAGGATGACGGCTGTCGGAAGTCGAGCTGCGTATCTGGAAGCCATCTCTCCCGTGATTTGACTTTAAGGATGAGTGGACCTTTTTGAAAAGGTCCATGGTGGTTTCTTTATAGTTCAGCACCAAGTCACTGTGGATTCAGGATGTCCCAGACACCCGGAGCAAGGTGGGTGGCGGAGGACTCTAAGGGTGCTTCGTGGTCAGTGTTTGATCCAGTGGACAGTTTTTAGACTTCCAAAAGGTTGGCGTTTTATGGCCTATTTAATCATTTAAATCTTCATGGGCCTTTGACCAGCAGAAGTGGGTGAATAGCTACAGAGCAGTTCAACCTCCACTTTCAATTACAAAAAGAAAAATGAGGGGCAGGGGTTTGCTGGCGAGCAGTCTCTTCATGAGCTTCCCTGAAAAATAAAACAAAATTAAAGTTAAAATAAAACAAAATTAAAGGCTACTAAAACCTAATCTAATAATATTGACATTTCTTTCCCCAAAATATCAGCTTTAAAGAACTAAATAGAAGGTGGTGGAGAGACTGAGTCTTCCTTTATTACTGTTCTCTTTTGATCATTTCACTGCTCCTATTTTATTTTAATAATGCGTCCAAAGACTGATTCAACCTTCCTCTCCCACTTTAATAAAGGTTCATTAGTGGATTAGGAGAGATTTGAAATCGAGCCCAGTGGAGTCAGCAGAGACCAGTTCCAAACAGCCCTTCAGCACATTTTGAAAAGTGCCACGCTAGCAACTTGGAAAAGAGCCACCAATAAAATGTGGGTGCACTTGTGTACATGGAGCCCCAGTGGACAGACAAAGCACCCCCACTTCCAGGAGGGGCAATATGGCTCACTGAAAATGTGCAAGGCAAAGATCATTGTGTCTACTCTGAGCCAACCCCAACAAAATAAATACAGCCCATCCACATGGAAAATTAGAGAGAAACTGATGACCGCATATATTATTATAATCAAAATAAGCGAATAAGTGCACCCACTTGGGCTACTCTGGGATGCCAGCATCCTCTTTGACATCTACAAGCCCTTCTCTATAGCAGCATGTCCAGCATTCCTACCTGGCCTACAGAGGAAATCGATCACAGGTGTTTGAAAGCATGTGGGTGGTTTACACATCAATGCTTCCGTTCCTTCTAAGCCTTCTCCAGGGGTGAAACTAAGGAGGGAGCTGTTGACTTCATCCTTTTCCCCTGTTTCCACAGGTTTTTTTCAAACTTATTTCTGACATTTTCAATATGTATATAAAAATACTACTTCTGTTAATATTACCAGTAATGAATAACAAGCTAACATTTGAGCACTTGTGCATTTTTCTAAGAACATTATAACTGTTAGCTCATTTAATATTCAGGATCCTGTAACACACTATAACCCATACTCTTGATTGTCTGACTTAAGCCATATCTACAATCCCTTTTCTCTCCCAAATTCAAGCAAAGGCGGTCAGGAGACACGAATCAGGCCCATACGTGAGTTTCTGCTTATTGGAACTTTGAGGAAAGTTTTGATTTTCTGACAAAAGGGCCAACTCAGCTAAAATTCTCTCATGTCTCTTTTTTATCTGTATGAAAAGAAGAACTACACACAAAGTATGGCAGCAACAAAAAAGAACTCATTTCTCTGACACTGTTGATCAACAGTACCTGCTCTTTGGGTTTCTCTTTGCTTAAGCTACTGTAAGGTACAGTTTCCGGTACTTTCAGGCAAAGTGCCATTTACAGGTGAGGAAGCTGAGACATGATCAGATGAAGCCATCTGTCCACGATCACCAAGGTGGGAAATGCAAAAGCTTAGTTTAAACCCAAACTCTTCTTTCCCAGAGCCCACATTACTAATCACTATGGCATGCTGTGATGTCCCTGGCAACCATTTGATTAGAAATATGGACATTCGAGGCTGGCCCGGTGGCTCACACCTATAATCCCAGCACTTTGGGAGGTCCACACAGGCAGATCACTTGAGCTCATGAGTTTGAGGTCAGCCTGGACAACATGGTGAAACCCCGTCTCTACTAAAAATGCACACAAAAACTAGCCAGGCATGGTGGTGTGTACCTGTAATCCCAGCTACTCAGGAGGCTGAGGCAAGAGAATTGCTTGAGCCCGGGAGACAGAGGTTGCAGAGAGCCAAGACCGCACCACTATACTCCGGCCTGAGCAATAGGGAAAGAAAAAGAAAGAAAGAGAGAAGAAAGAAAGAAGGCAGGCAGGAAGGAAGGAAGGAAGGAATGAAGGAAGGAAGGAAGGGAGGGAGGGAGGGAGGGAGGGAGGGAGGGAGGGAAGGAAGGAGGGAAGGAAAATAAAATAGGGCTTTTCTCTCACATTTTATAAATATAGGCATTACTGTGATCCTTTTACTCAGGTTCTCTATACAACTTTCCTATTAGCTGTGGAAACACGAAATCAAGTTCTGGGGCTCTTCCTACCTCTGCTTGCAACTCTGTTGCCATCTTGCCTATCCTGGATCTAGCCAACACTTTAATTCTTTAATTTTAAATTACTTTAATCTGTGGAACACACCAGTATGCCAAAAATTTTTCTAACTGTATTCATTTATATGATATCCCAGAAAAAATGGAATGAAGAAGAAAGGAAAGGGGGTGAGGATAAGACAGCGAAGAAGAGGTAAGGGAAGGAAAGAAAACATTGTTATAACTAATTTTACTAGAACTGATTCATTGGGATAATCTTTTTAACTTTCTATTTGGAAATAATATTTAACGCTACAAAAAGTTGCAAAAATAAAAGTAGTATAAGATCATCCATTCATTAGCCTTTACCCAGATTTTGCTACTGTTAACAGTTTATTCCCATTTGCTTTGTCATTTGTGATAGATGATAGATGATCAATAGATCAGCAGATTGATAGGCGGACAGATGATTGATAGATAAATAGATAATTTTTTTCTGAACATTGTTCTTTACCCCTACATACTTCAGAGTGTATCCTAAGGGATATTCTTTTTTACAACCACCAGAGTTATCAACTTTATAGATTTGCATTAACACAATAATTTTTTTCTAATCTAACAATCATATTCTAGTTTTGTCTGTTGACCTAATAATGTCCCTTCTTGCATTTTCTCCCTCCAGTGCAGAATTGGTAGAGCTCCATTATAAAAGGTGTTTGTCACTGCTGTCGCTGCTGTGGTGACTGTTTACATGTTAATTCAATGATCTGATGGAAAACTTTTAGCCCCTGAATAGGGGTCAACCCATGGACAGCCCTGATCAGGACTCAGGCTTCCAAGGGTAGTTCATACTTGACCTCATCTCTTCCATGAGTGCCCTCTGCTTTATCTTTTCCACTGCCTTTTTGTTGCAGAAAGAAACAAACAGCAGGGCTCATGTTAGACTCAGGTGACCTGGGATCCTCCCTCAGTCCTCATGATTCAGGGGCCCATGAAAATGTCTTTCATGATGAGACGCCCTCCCAACCCCAACCCTCTGGTTTCTGGGTCTGGCTGGAGTTGGTAGTGTTGTCTGGGCAGGTTTCCTGAGCCCAGATGGGGATTTGCTTGTACCCAGTCCCCCTTTCTCCCCTTTAGAGTTCTTTCCCACACACTCTCTTAAGCACGAGGCGGACTTGACATTCCAAAGAGCTCCAGAACTCGTGCCTGCAAGGTCATCCTGGGGCCCTGGGGCTGATCTCCAGTTCCAGAAAAGCAGACTGGTGAGTGGATTGATTCTGCTGACTGGCACGGGATTGCTGTCATGGGACGGTGTGCAATTGGGCTGCCAGAATGGTGCTGACACCCTGATTTTGACTGATTCTCACTCACTTGGTCACAGGATGAGTTCAGGACTCTGGGCACCCAACAGTCAGCCGGCCCTTGAGTTCGAGCTGCATGTGAGGTTCGCTGCCTCCTCAGTTATCCCCCTGCTGCTACTGTGGTGCTGCTTCTGTGGTGGCAGGCAATGTTTATGCTGTGCACCCTTGCTACTGAAACCCAGGGCCATCCCCCCATCCCTCTGCAGGCTGCATCGCAGAGCTTGAGGGTGGCTTCACCCATCTCCTCCAAAGGTTTTCCAGATTGTTCTCCAACACCAGCAGGCTCTTCCCATCCATGTTCATTCTTTCCTCTAGCTGATGTGGTGACTGTACCTTCCCAAGTTAAGCTGAGCCAGATAAGGGTCAGGGATGCCTTGCAGAAATGGGATCATTCTTCTTGCTCCACCACTAGAAACAGTGTAAGGAAACCAAGGGTGCAGTCAACATCAAAAGAAATCACATTTTAGGAATGCTGTGATTACAGCCTCAAAGGGTTGAGAGAAGGCATAGCTGGAAAATGTGTTGTTCTATATTTATACCATAAAGTTCCAGATAAATTTAACATGACCATAAAATAAATGACTGTGCACATTTTCCTGCATACTCTGTGCATTTGTGATCGTCTTCAAAGGAGCACAGGCACAACCTCTGGAAAACCCATTGGAAGCCAGTCTTCACAGGCAGCAGGAAGGATGGTCAGTGTCATGACTAATAATGTAACCAGCACAAAACAAATAGCATTGAGGACTTCAGAGGCAAGGAAGAATCAAAATGTCCCAACACAGACAGGTTCTCACAAGCCATAGGACATGAATGATAACAAGACTGCTACTTTTTTCTCACAGTGGGAGATTTGAAATTACCCAGGACGAGCACATTTGACAGTAACAAATATGAAGATATAATTCCTGGATCCGGAAGGAAAGAGGTGGTGCCGGGATACTACAAAGAATTATCAAGTAGTCTAGACAATAAACAAATACATCAGTACCTCTTTACCCATCATTCTAAATCTTCAGTGATCAATCACTAACCCTCACATACATTTAAAATTTGGCAAAGCATTTTTCAAAGAAATTGCTTGTATAAATGGGGGACCCACAAAAAAAAAATACTTGACTGGCTGGGTGCAGTGGCTCACATCTGTAATTCCAGCCTTTTGGGAGGAGGGTGGAGCACAAGGTCAGAAGTTCAAGATGAGCCTGGCCAATATGGTGAAACCCCGTCTCTACTAAAAATACAAAATTAGCCAGGCATGGTGGTGAGCACCTGTAATCCCAGGTACTCAGAAGGCTGAGGCGGGAGGATTGCTTAAACTCGGGAGGTGGAGGTTGAGGTGAGCCGAGATTGTGCCATTGCACTCTAGCCTGCGCAACAAGAGCAAAACTCCATCTCAAAAAAAAATAAAAACTTACCCCAAGTCCCAGACAACCTAGTGAGGGCCCTAAGGCAAGAGGTAGGGTAGACATGTTCTCCATGTCCTAATTCTAAGAAGGGCATCACAAAGCGTGAAAGCATTCCAAAGACAACTCTGAGTTTTTCTTACACCTTGATCAATTCCTGTTGACTTTTAAGCACTGTAGAAAGTAGAAAAATTACAAATGGAAAATTTGTCTCAAATACAGAAAGATACCCACTGAAACTTGAGACCAGAGTCAGAGAGACTGACTTCAGCCCAAAGCAGTGAAGTCTCCGAGGCCACATGCACAACCTGTGAACAAAGAAGAAAATATGGCTGTGCAATTGCGCAACTTGAAGACTAGCACGTGGGGATAGGCTGCCAGTCTAGCCAGAGAAGGAGGTATACAATCCCATTACTGCAAGCTAAGGAGAAGGGCAATGCATCGAGACAAGAAGGTTCTGTGGCAGTGTCTAGGGAGTCACTGTGACTTTATTCAATAGTGAAGCAAGACTCGGAAGAGAAGCTGATCTGTTTTCACAACTGGTTGAGTCCTAGTCACCTGTTGCTTGGAAACCGCCTCATTTTCTTTCTGCTTCTTTTGTACTACACCCACGTTTTCTTCCCCTTCTCCCTGGGTCTCCCGTTCTGCAGGATTAGAGCTCAGCCCAAAGTGGTGTGTTCTGTTCCTCCCTAGCAGCAACACTTCCACATTCAGAAGTGCCAACCTATATAGCACAGTTCTTCTCATGTCAGTTTCATTGTTCTTTCCCTCCTTCGCTTTGTGATAATTATGCCTATTGGTATCTCCATTCATTTTTCCAAAGAGCAGTAAGAAATGTAGAACCCCAGAGCAACAGAAGAACAACCCACCACTACTTCCTTTGTTTTGGAGTCTTTGGCTGGGATCAAGTTACCATTTGCTGTATTCCTTTGCTGGCAGGAAGAATTACAGAAATACATAAGTTAACTCTTCAACAGTTACTGGAAACCATGATTCATTCAAACAAAAGGAATTTGCAGTGACTTTAACATTTAGAAAGGCCAAATTATGCTATCCTTCCTTTACTGCATAAAGCATACTCCACTAAGGAGAGCCTAATTTCTGTATTTCTGTCACTTAATCGGTAGTAGAGGATGTCTGCAGCTTTTTTTTTTCTAAACTTCAGACATGACAAAGAAAAATAACAAAAAAATTAAAGAAAACAAAGAGTATGGTAAAACTGTGGGAGGGAAAGGGGGGAAGAGAACAAATGAAAGAGAGAGATATGTCTGGTAGGATAGAGAAGGAATTAGTTCCCTGTATTAGATGTTGAGACTCTGGGGATATGGTCATCGGCCAGATGTCATATATGTTGTATATGAAAGTGGGGTAGCAATAGCAGAGGCTGTTTTGAAAACTGAATGGGCTACTGGGAATTTGCCACATGACTATCTTACCCGACGTATAAGGAACAGTTTAAGCCCAGTCGTTATACATCAGTATTATCTTTTATTGTTACATTTGAATGTCCCTCTTTAAATCACAGTGAGAACTGTGGTGCAGGATAAATGAAGCCTGGATTCACCTAGCACAATACCCTTTTTTCTCAGCAATTCTATTACATAACAATTGTGCCACATGTCATAATACAAATGCCAACAGACAGCTGGACATGGGGGTTCCTGTAATCCCAGCACTTTGGGAGGCCAACAAGGGAGGATTCCTTCAGCTCAGGAGTTCAAGACCAGCATGGACAACATAGTAAGACCTCGTCTCTACTAAAAATTTTTTTTTTAAAAATTAGCCAAGCATGGTGGTGTGTGCCTAATTCCAGCTACTCAGGAGACTGAAGTGGGAAGATCACTTGAGCCCATGAGTTCGAGGCTGCAGTGAGCTCAAGTGACTGCACTCCAGCCTGGGTGACAGAGCAAGGCACTGTCAAAAAAAAAAGAAAAAGAAAGCCAACCAAAGAATTTGACATATTGGTTTTTTTCTGACTTTACGAGGAATTTCAGTATATGAGGAGATTTCCTTGCTTAAATTATTTTGCTAAAATATTTAAATAATAACCGGCCTTAATGAGTGAGTATGATGATCTAGGCACACTTTCAGGTACCTTAATGTAATAATTTATGGAAATCTCACAGTAGCCCTACCCTCATTTTGCAGATGAGGAAACTGAGGCTTAAAGGCACTAAGCCACCTTCCCAAAGTTTCACATCTGTAAGTGATAAAGCTGTGTTACAACCACAGAGCAGTTTACTCGAAGCTACTTTTGAACTCTCAGATTTTCCAACACATTAAATCAGTTAGCATCAGCTAGCATTTCTTAATGACTTTTTGACTTGATTCTACTTGCTGCATCTACAGTTATTATCATTCATCCACAAAATAAATATGCTTTCTCAATCTCCTGATTTTTAAAGTGCTCTCTGCTCCTGGACTTGGCAAAAGCTGAATATTCATTCAGGAAGAAAATAAATGGTGAAACCTATTACACCATTCAGAGACTCTCCCATGCAATAGATATGAAACTGTCATGGATGGTTGAGTAATTTTTGAGAATCTACAAGGTCCTTAGAACTGCACAGAAGAGGAAAGAATATTAACTCTACCTCACCCTCTTTAAAAAGCCAAAGAGCAACCAGCAGAACTTTTTGTTCCTGTATCTGCTGGCACAACATATACTTTTAGATCTGATCATTGAGATGAGCAGTGTTTCACTTTTCATTTCGAGCCTCACTCTACAACCAGCAGAAGAGAAAGTTTTCTAAATCATGCAGACCCGTGTTACTTTTACAGTGGAGCTGGTGAGGGAGTAGGGTGCTGTTTTTAATTCTGGAAACCAACATACACAATGGAAATCTGATCCTACCAAACCATACCTCTGGGGCAGCATCACCTTTCGGTCTCATAACATTTAATTGCCTATATAATTTACACTTTTAGAATATAATTATGGGTTCATATCACATTTGCACACAAACTTGACACAGGCACAATAAATCAATTACAGCACCTGAAAAATCCAAGACACATCATATCTCTGAGGTATCTACTTATCCATAAGCCTGTTTAGAAAAATTTCCCCTCCCTTTTTAGTTTGTCTCCAGGGCTAATACCTAAATCCAGAAGACTCAGCCATGCCGTCATTTCCACATCTCTTTTATTCAAGGAGACCTCTAAACTCTATTTCAGGACTTTTTCTCAAACAGTTCTCTTAATGATAATATTCAAAAAAAGGCAGAACTATTTCAATATTAACAACTAGTCTTTAGTGATCTTTATCATTTGCAATTTACTACCTCATTCTCATAACACACCAAGCAACCCTGTGAAATCTCATGTGAGTGACATGTGATGATTAGCATTTTACACATAAAAATGTGAGCTGAGAGAGGTGATGTAATATTATTACTCATTACATGGCTGAGAGATACTACAGTCAAGTTTCATACCTAAGTTTTCCAAGGCTGAAATCCACTTTAATATGAATCGGTCCATAGGCACACACATTTTATTAAACAAAATTCTAGAAAATATCCCAAGCATAGACTATAAGCATTCCCTGAGGTATTTTCTATGAATTCAAGCATACTACGGCTACCACCGCATGAAAGACAGACGTGAAACCGGACTCGAAATGAAAACCAACAGAACTATTTTTATTGCCCATGCTTCGTATAAAAAGCAAGAGGAGGAAAAAAAAGCCTGAAGATCAAATGACAAAGAACTTTCTAAATCTGTCACTTAGTAACATATTGCTAAATTCTTGTTTTCTTTGTCCGGGTATATTACAAGTCTGCCTTCTACAGAAGGTTTTATATTCTTTCTCTCTTTCAATACCCACCATCCCAAGTGCAGAGGGAGAATGACAGGGTGGCTGATTAATTCATGCATAATACCAAAAATGTGTAAGACATGTGTAAAGAGAATTGTTTTGTTTTTGTTTGTTTGTTTGTTTGTTTGTTTTTTGTCTTTAATGGTGTGTGTGTTCCTCCCATTTTAATTAAATTTTCAGATATGGGCATCGTATAATGAAGTTCCAGGATACTGCAAAGCCGGTTGAAACAGGAAAGACATAACTTTCGCCCCGGGAGATGCACACATGCCCACAAACCCCACCCTGAGCTGCCCCTCTCTCTATGTCTGCATTTCAGACCACCTCTAAAACATTTGTGGGCAGCTCGTAATTCTGGCCAAATCCATATTTAATCTTCTGCAGTCACATTAGCGGACAGCGCTTCAGCATTCATTGCCTAAAAAACAGATCAATAGTCTCTCTATTTTGAAGGGCATCAGATCCTCCAGGTCGGGCAGAGAGCCAGTGGGCCTCAGAAGAAGCAGCAGCAGTCAGATCAAGCCTCACCGAGCTCCCTGCGCCAACAGAACAGAACTTTTCTGGGGCTTGCCGGGGCATTCCTCACCTGGCAGGGACTGAGTTGCTGTGCTTCTCCTGGGTGCTCAGAAATGCATCAGCCTGGACCAACAAATCAAGGCCGAAGCTCAAACTAATTACAGTGTGTGTGTGGCCAGAGCAATCCCAACAACCCCAGTGATTAAACCTCAGCGGGGTTTCAAAACGTCAGCAGGTAGCAACATTCCAGCCCAGCCATCTTCTCTCCCTCCAACATCTTCAAAAAACTGTTGGGCAAGATTACAGGAGATTCTCCCTCTCCCTGTTATATGTTTCTGTAACAAGTTGAGTCTCTTTGAATGATAAGCAGATATCCTTCTTATCAGAAAAATAAGTAATGCTTAAAAATCACCTCCAGCTCACTACTCTTTTTTTATCATTGCTGTATCTGAATAACATGTTCAAATGAAAACTGTTGCCTCTGTTTGAGTAACAATCTTTAAGGGCTGAGATGCTTCCAAAGACCATGAAGAATGTGCTCCTGTTCAATTTAAATGATTATCTCAATGTGGAATATGAGTAGGTTTTGTTGGGGTCTTCCAACCCGTTTCTAGGTTGCATATCATCAAGTTTGTGCCATTCACAACCATGAATAAAATGACCCATGAATAAAATGACAATTTGTAAATGAGTAAAATGTAAAATTGCATGCACTACAATTTGATCCTTTCATTAGAAAGCTGAACAACCTGGCTTAGTTCTGGAAACTCCTTCAATAGACTGAGTTGGAAAATTTCCACCAAACTATGTGCTTCTTTTATAAATAAAACACACCATATCCCACATCCAATGTCAAAAACGCTCTTGGCTCCACCGTCAAAGGCTTCCTCGTACCTAACCACTGCTCACTGCTTCTTCTTCTTTCATGCTGGCTCAAGCCATCATCCCTTGTCTAGACCATAGACTCGTTGTGATTGCATGTAGCCCCTCAAATGTCTATTCCAAACACATGACCCTCTGAAAACATAGTGATCATGTCACTGCTCTGCCCAATACCCTACAACAGTTCCCTAGTTTCCTGTGAGGAAGAGCCAACACCCATAAGGGCCACCAGGCCCTCCTTGAATTGCTCCCATCAGAGTTTGCATTGTCGTCCCTGGCCCAGCCTAATGGCTTCTTGCTGTCCTCACTTATGCCCTGGCTGTAGCTCCTCTCTGCCTAGAAACCTCTTCTCTACATATCTGCATAGCTAATTCCCTTCACTTCCTTCAAATCTTTGCTCAAATTATCCCATTTCAGTGAGGCTTTCCCAGACCACCCTATGTAAACGGTAACTATTGCCTTTCTTCTTCCCCCACTACCCTACTCTACTGTTCCCTGTTGCCCTAGCATTTAGTCTCTCCTGGGATATTATATAAATTGCTGTTGTATTATCTGATGGTTCATCATCTATCTTTGTTCATTTGGTTCACGTGTGTGTCTCAAATCACCTGGAACCATACTTGACCCATAGTAGGGGCTCAGTAAATATTTGGTAATGAATATTGAAAGAAAGATGAGCTGGAAATGGCTAGAGGTGTGCTATCCCTTGCCAATATACCAGAATAATCCATTGCAAATTTTGGAATTTCCTTTCTCTTACATGCAGTTCTTAATATTGATTTATCTCTCCAACATAATCCACAAGGGAATAAAAGAAAGTTCAATTCCCCTCTTTCTATTCCAGCCAAAGTTACACTTTTTGAGGAGAGAAAATGGAAATTGGACCTGTGAGCTCAAATTTTCCCATTGTGCATAAATGTTTGCATACGTGTATCTGTTGTTAGAATGGCCTCATAAATTGTAACGTCAAGTCAGAGAAAGCCAAATGAGCTATCCAAAATTCAGCTGAATATCATCTTAAACATTCATCAGAATTGTAAGCTCTTAAGACCATGAAAGAACACAGACTCACATCAAGAAAAACATCTTTACCACTTAATACAAACTATACTTTTAAATATCTTGAGATTCCGTCAGTTGTCTTTAGATGGTACGATGGTCTTAAGAAGTCAAGGAAAAATATATTTACAAATCTTACAAAACAAAAAAAAACATTAAGTTCTATCAGGTCATCCACCTGGATAAAATCTGCAGATTTCTATGAATAAAGAGAAGAATTGAGGAGCTATGTGTGTGAAACTTCAAGCCAGAGGAATGGGCTACAGGACCAAAGAGGCCCACCCTTATTACATTTCAAAGTCTATGAAATGACAACTATAACACAGGGCTCCGTGTATCCATCCCACTGTGATTGTGCGAAGACTCCCGGTCTTACGTAACCTGAATTAACAGGGAGGGAGCCTACTATCTTCCATAAATTGGGAAGCATCTTTTTACCTTGGGAAAATAGAGAATTACCAAAGAAGATGATAAGAGCCTGAAAATCTTGGTATATTATCCGTGTTTAAATAGAATCTAGAGGCCAGGTGTGGCTGTGTGAATTTGTAGTCTCAGCTTCACAGGGCTGAGGTAGAAGTATCACTTGAGCCCAGGATTTTGAGTTCAGCCTGAGCAATATAGCAAGATCCCACCATTAAAATACTCTTTAAAAATGTTTCATTAAAAATAATAATAATAACGTATTTCTGTCTGTAATCCCAGCATTTTGGGAGACTGAGACAGGCAGATTGCTTGAGTCCAGAAGTTTGAGATCAACCTGCGCAGCATAGTGAAACCCAATCTCTACAAAAAACACAAAAAAATCCACTGGGTTGGTGGCATGTGCCTGCAGTGCCAGCTACTCAGGAGGCTGAGGCAGAAGGATCGCTGGGGTCCAGGAGGTGGAGGCTGCAGTGAGCCGAGATCACAGCACTGCACTCCAGCCTGGGCAACAGAGCGAGCCCCTGCCTCAAATAATAACGACAACAACGTGGAAGAATGCCTGGCACAAAATAGGTGTTCAATAAACTGGCCATTATTACATTAAAATGGAATCTATATGCATTTAATATGCTTCTCATGACAAACTTCTCAAACCGAACATTTCAAAATACTTGGAATGATTTGGTCTGTTGAAGCGGCAATCTTTTAACGTTCATTTAATACATATGTTTAAGTCATTGACTTAAACTTCAGGTCTTAGGAACTAAGTCTTAAGATGCTAAGCCTGTGCATTATATTGGAATATCAAAGATAATGAAGGCCCTCTTTATAAAGTGTATTTTTTAAATTTATAATAGTTACTTAGGATGAAGGAAAGTCTTATTTGTTAAGGCAGATAACAAAATTAAAGTAAAAAACATAAAACGTATAAATGCCTACTTACTAGAGTAATTATACCAGGATGGAAGAGAGTTTATAGGTCTGTAAATAGAACCAACATTATTCCAAGGCCCTTTGGAAATTATTGTGAAAATCTGCTAAGTAGAATAGAATAAAACAAAAAACCAAACCCACGTGTGGTCCTGGACCAGTAACATCAGCACTATCTGGGAGCTTGCCAGAAATGCACATTCTCTGCTCCACCAAAGACCTACTGAATGGAAGGCTCTGGGGTGACGCCCAGGCATTTGTAATGTAGCTAGCCTTCCAGGTGACCCCGTGTGTGCTGAAGCTTTTACTGTTTTAAGATTCTTGCTGATGTTTTTATAACATTGATACTTTCAAATTCATATCAAAACTCATGTTTTCACATTCCTATTTGTAAAATGTTTCCTCCTATGCATGAGAAAACGCACCTAAGTCAGGGAGGATATGTGCAGGTATGTTATATGTGTGTATTGCATGGTGCTGAGGTTTGCTCTTCCAATGATCCTGTCATCCAAGTAGTGAACATAGTGCCCAATAGGTTGTTTTCCAACCCTTGCCCCTGTAGGACCCTCTCCACTTTTGGAATCCCCGGTGTTTATTTATTTATTTATTTTTGAGATACTGATTTATTTATTTTCTATCTCTCAGGGCATGAGATAGAGTCTCAAAAATAGGCCGGAGTACAGTGGCACAATCTCGGCTCACTGCAACCTCCACCTTCTGGGTTCAAGCAATTCTCCTGCCTCAACCTCCTGAGTAGCTGGAATTACAGGTGTGTGCCACCACATCTGGTTAATTTTGATATTTTTAGTAGAGACAGGCTTTCACCATGTTGGCCAGGCTGGTCTCAAACTCCTGACCTCAAGTGATCCGCCTGCCTCAGCCTCCCAAAGTGCTGGGATTACGGGACATGAGCCACCGCGCCCAGCCCTGCAGGGTTGATTGTTCCCATGTTTGTGTCCATGTGTACCCAATATTTAGCTCCCACTGATTAGTGAGAACGTATGGTGTTTGGCTTTCTGTTTCTGAGTTAATTCACTTTGGATAATGGCCTCCAACTGCATCCATATTGGTGCAAAGGATATCATCTCATTGTTCATGGCTGCATAGTATTCCAAGGTGTATATGTAACACAATTTCTTTATCCATTCGACCACTGATGGACACCTGGGTTGATTCCATGTCTTTGCTATTGTGGATAGTGCTGTGATAAACATGAATCAAGGTGTCTTTTGGTAGAACGATTTCTTTTCATTTTGGTGTATGCCCATCAATGGAATTGCTGGGTCAAATGGTAGTTCTATTTTTAGTTCTCCGAGAAATCTCCGAACTGCTTTCCATGGGGGCTGAACTCATTTGCATTCCCACCAACAGGGTATAAATGTGCAGAGACTCCACTTTGGAATAAGCAGTTGAGGTAGTCCTGCATTCAACTAATTTGTAAAATGGGACTGATAAATCGTCTTGAGTTGTGAAGAAAAGGGTACACACTGTTGCTACCTATTCCTGTAACCACTCAACAGGTTCTCCTTGCAGGCTTCCCAGACAGTCTATTTATGCAGACAGGAACTGCAATAGCGAAAGGGTCACTTGAGGTCAGGAGTTCGAGACCAGCCTGGCCAACATGGTGAAACCCCGTCTCTACTAAAAATATGAAAATTAACCAGATGTGGTGGCAAACACCTGTAATTCCAGCTACTCAGGAGGCTGAGGCAAGAGAATTGTTTGAACCCAGAAGGCGGAGGTTGCAGTGAGCAGAGATTGTGCCACTGCACTCCGGCCTATTTTTGAGACTCTATCTCAGAAATAAATAAATAAATAAATAAATAGTTCATGCAGAGCTGCAGAGCTGGCTGTGCCGGAGACCAGAGGTTTATGATTACTCAAATCACTCCAAACGTGCCTGGCTGCAGTGTTTAGCTGCATGACTCCTAAACCATCCATTCCAACCTTGTGGCGAATTTGTTGGTCCTACAAAGCAAATCTGGCTCCCAGGCAAGAAGAAGGTTTGTTTTGGGAAAGGGCTGTTATCATGGTTGTTTCAGAGTTAAACTATGCACTGACTTCCTCACAGAGTTAGCTCCTCCGGCGCCCAGGAAGGAACTAGGGCAGCCTGGAGGTTAGAAGCGAGACGGCGCGGCGTCGGTCAGGTCAGGTCTCTTGCCACTTTCATAATTTTCTCACTGTTACAATTTTTGCAAGGACTTTCATCCCTGAAGGCAGTCCTCTTCATTCTCTTGATGGGGTGCTCCTCCAGAGGGACACCGCAATGTCTCGGGTCCGTTTTCTTCCATCGCCTCCCTGGAGGGTAGAGAGGCACCCGCGGCAGCGTCCTTTCCCCTCCTGTCCCCTCCTGTGACTGAGGTTTCCAGGCGTGCACAGCAGCAAACAACAGGGAAATGCTCCGAACCGGCTGCAGACAGGCAGAGCCTTTAGCATTCCTGGTTTGAGACAACATTGAGCCTCACTGGTGCGCGTGAGCGGCGCCGGCCTGAGAGCCCCGCGGGGGTGTTGGGAGGAAGGGGCGGCTTGAGGACCCAGCAGTGCTCGCTGCTTTGTGTGCGGGGGCACCGTGACCCTAGTCCTGTGTCACGACAGCTGGTCACCCATCTGTCCCCTCTCAGTGCAACTGGGGAGACGATAATATGAAGGCCAAACCTAAGTGATTCCGTTTTCTTTTTTTTCCCCACTATCTGCTGATGGTTGACAAAGAGATTAAAAGCAGAAAACATTAGACCTCTCTCTCAACACTAGCAGCAACAAATACGGAGGAAAACGGGCATTTTATGGGAACTACAAATGGCTATTAGATAATTGCACTCATTTAACTTGAACAATGAGCCTGCTATGTTAACTCCACACTCCCGAGTCGCTGTCTTTCTCATGCTTTGCCTGCATACACCCTATTTTCCTCTTAATAAAGTTTAATGTTTAGAGCTCAGGGAAAAGGTCAGCATACGCTATTTGAGATATTTGAGAGTTCTATTATTTTTCTCTAAATAACTTTTCAATTTAAAATATTTTAATATAATATTCTGTTTGGCAGCCAATGTTTTAGAGAAGTTAAATACATTAATAAATATATGAATGTGTGTGTGAGTATATGTATATACAAACATACATGGCTGTATGTATATATATACATATATATGGCTATGTGTATGTGTGTATATATATATAGACACACTCATATATATAAATATGTATGTGTATATGTGTATATATGTGTGTGTCTATATATATATACATATACACATAGCCATATATATGTATATATTATATACACACACATACAGCCATATATGTATGTATATATACACACACATGTTTTATATATATATTTAGCATACTCTTGAAAAAAATTATGAGCTTTATTACAATAACCTCTTTGTAGGCAATCTATCTTCTCTGTAAAGTTTGACTAAAGTAATATGCTTTATTTTTTCTTATGAATATGCGTGATAACCTAACTCTGAAGTACGTAGGCAATAATGTGCTTCTGTGTCTACAGAAGATGCTTTATTAGGTCTTCCAGATAAATGGGGATTTTCAAATGAAATATTTATGAAAATAGTTTTCTTTTGAAAGAGCTGGTGCTGCAAAGATGGCCACCCAGACTTACAAGGACAAACTCAATTTCAAATATGCAATCGCATTGCTATGTTCCATGCGCCAGTTTTTTATTAGGACAATGCCTGGTGATATAGGGAATGGCAGAGCTGGGAAACACATTGCCTCACAGGTCAATCCGTTTGACTGCACAGGACACTGAGGGTGAGAGGCTTGCTGCCTTGCTCAAAGCTACATAGTAAGTTTGTGTAAGCATCAAAAGCAGGACCCAGAGCTTCTACCTCCTAGCTCAGTGTTCCTCCCTGAATGATGAAAGTATGTCCCTGTTGCAAAGGAGAGGTCACTCTTCAATGGACGCTCCTGGGGAACCTAACTCTGAATCCCCTCCTTAACCAGTGCTTTCCTCGTGGAGGGGAAAGTCATGGGCTGGGTTGGATTTTTTTTATGAATATCAAGGCAAGATATCTGAAAGAATCTGTCTCCACAGTACTTAGGGCAAAAAAGCCGGTATAATTTTATGATTATTTTCTAGGATTTCCAGTTCACAGGTTCTAACCCTGATGGTGTAGATGTGACTCACATTTGGGTACTGTCCATGGTCCCTCTGCCCCACCTCCCTGTGCTTTTCACACTCACACTGGCCCAGCTACAGACAAGGGAATGGTCTGAAGCTCTGATGGTCTGAAGCTTTGCCTGGTACGAAACCAAGCAAAGTCCCCTATCTCTTCCCTCCAGGGATGCTGGACTAATGAATATTCAGGGCAACCCTGAAAGACAAGAGGGATCCCAGAAGTACACCCTGAAACCTGAATGGAAAGAGCAAAGGGAATTGAGCACATAGCCTTTGTCTTTCTCTGCTGAGCTGATGTCTCACCTCGATCTCAGCTGAGAAACTTGAAGGTGAAGCAGGTTGTTTGTGCGGGTCTGTCTATTCCTTCTCGCTCCTAATTAGCCTGTGTTCCAAGATGGAGCCAGGATCCTCCACCCCCATCCACACTCTGATGAGTCGTCTGTCCCTCCTGGGCACTGCCCCAAAAGGGGAAGCCAGTCTGTATCACCTCATACGTGACTTCATTCTAACAGCTCCATCAGGTGTTCAGTCAAAAAAAAAGCACCTGCGGAGAGAGATCCAAGATGGCCGACTA